>BPLR01014014.1:0-159732 GCA_021605095.1 Caerostris extrusa
CAGCTCGCAGAGCCCCCAGAGCGTCGATTTGTGACTTAAACGCATACTTGCGAATATCTACCCAAATAAATTTGCTAGGGCAATGATTTTAAGGGGGTCGCTTAGGGGCGTGAAACGCTATTGAACGACATCCACATTGTGGCCCTAGCACGTTAATTTCTCCCCATATGGGCACGTTGTATATCGGCACTTGCGCGATCGGGACTAGGCGAACGCACGGCCATAACTTCTACAAATAATTTCTCACAGACACGCGGTTGGTGCCTATAGATTCGTGGCGTTGTATTACATCCCCTGGAAGCGACAAATAAATTATTCCTATGCAACTTTTTGTGTTTCGGCCAAATGCAGTTTTTGGCCAAATTCGCACCTGAATCTGGCCATAACGCGACAAATTGAGGTCGCACGCAAAAACGCACATAGCCGATCGCAATGTATTCATCCGACGCACCTATGTACCAAATTGCATCCAAATCGGTCGCAATTTACTCTCAAAAACGCTAAAACACGCTTAAAACAGCTCGGAGAGCTCCCACAGCGCGTATTTGTGACTTAAACGCATACTTGCGAATATCTACCGAAATAAATTTGCTAGGGCAATGATTTTAAGGGGGTCGCTTACGGGCGTGAAACGCTATTGAACGACATCCACATTGTGGCCCTAGCACGTTAATTTCTCCCCATATGGGCACGTTGTATATCGGCACTTGCGCGATCGGCACTAGGCGAACGCACGGCCATAACTTCTACAAATAATTTCTCACAGACACGCGGTTGGTGCCTATAGATTCGTGGCGTTGTATTACATCCCCTGGAAGCGACAAATAAATTATTCCTATGCAACTTTTTGTGTTTCGGCCAAATGCAGTTTTTGGCCAAATTCGCACCTGAATCTGGCCATAACGCGACAAATTGAGGTCGCACGCAAAAACGCACATAGCCGATCGCAATGTATTCATCCGACGCACCTATGTACCAAATTGCAGCCGAATCGGTCGCAATTTACTCTCAAAAACGCTAAAACACGCTTAAAACAGCTCGCAGAGCCCCCAGAGCGTCGATTTGTGACTTAAACGCATACTTGCGAATATCTACCCAAATAAATTTGCTAGGGCAATGATTTTAAGGGGGTCGCTTAGGGCGTGAAACGCTATTGAACGACATCCACATTGTGGCCCTAGCACGTTAATTTCTCCCCATATGGGCACGTTGTATATCGGCACTTGCGCGATCGGGACTAGGCGAACGCACGGCCATAACTTCTACAAATAATTTCTCACAGACACGCGGTTGGTGCCTATAGATTCGTGGCGTTGTATTACATCCCCTGGAAGCGACAAATAAATTATTCCTATGCAACTTTTTGTGTTTCGGCCAAATGCAGTTTTTGGCCAAATTCGCACCTGAATCTGGCCATAACGCGACAAATTGAGGTCGCACGCAAAAACGCACATAGCCGATCGCAATGTATTCATCCGACGCACCTATGTACCAAATTGCATCCAAATCGGTCGCAATTTACTCTCAAAAACGCTAAAACACGCTTAAAACAGCTCGGAGAGCTCCCACAGCGCGTATTTGTGACTTAAACGCATACTTGCGAATATCTACCGAAATAAATTTGCTAGGGCAATGATTTTAAGGGGGTCGCTTACGGGCGTGAAACGCTATTGAACGACATCCACATTGTGGCCCTAGCACGTTAATTTCTCCCCATATGGGCACGTTGTATATCGGCACTTGCGCGATCGGCACTAGGCGAACGCACGGCCATAACTTCTACAAATAATTTCTCACAGACACGCGGTTGGTGCCTATAGATTCGTGGCGTTGTATTACATCCTCTGGAAGCGACAAATAAATTATTCCTATGCAACTTTTTGTGTTTCGGCCAAATGCAGTTTTTGGCCAAATTCGCACCTGAATCTGGCCATAACGCGACAAATTGAGGTCGCACGCAAAAACGCACATAGCCGATCGCAATGTATTCATCCGACGCACCTATGTACCAAATTGCATCCAAATCGGTCGCAATTTACTCTCAAAAACGCTAAAACACGCTTAAAACAGCTCGCAGAGCCCCCATCGCGTCGATTTGTGACTTAAACGCATACTTGCGAATATCTAGAAATAAATTTGCTAGGGCCACAATGATTTTGGATGTCGTTCAAACGCGTTTCACGCCCCTAAGTTAACCCCCTTAAAAGAATTGCCCTAGCAAATTTATTTCGGTAGATATTCGCAAGTATGCGTTTAAGTCACAAATCGACGCTCTGGGAGCTCTGCGAGCTGTTTTAAGCGTGTTTTAGCGTTTTTGAGAGTAAATTGCGACCGATTCGGCTGCAATTTGGTACATAGGTGCGTCGGATGAATACATTGCGATCGGCTATCTGCGTTTTTGCGTGCGACCTCAATTTGTCGCGTTATGGCCAGATTCAGGTGCGAATTTGGCCAAAAACTGCATTTGGCCGAAACACAAAAAGTTGCATAGGAATAATTTATTTGTCGCTTCCAGAGGATGTAATACAACGCCACGAATCTATAGGCACCAACCGCGTGTCTGTGAGAAATTATTTGTAGAAGTTATGGGCATGCGTTCGCCTAGTCCCGATCGCGCAAGTGCCGATATACAACGTGCCCATATGGGGAGAAATTAACGTGCTAGGGCCACAATGTGGATGTCGTTCAATAGCGTTTCACGCCCTAAGCGACCCCCTTAAAAATCATTGCCCTAGCAAATTTATTTCGGTAGATATTCGCAAGTATGCGTTTAAGTCACAAATCGACGCTCTGGGGGCTCTGCGAGCTGTTTTAAGCGTGTTTTAGCGTTTTTGAGAGTAAATTGCGACCGATTTGGCTGCAATTTGGTACATAGGCGTCGGATGAATACATTGCGATCGGCTATCTGCGTTTTTGCGTGCGACCTCAATTTGCCGCGTTATGGCCAGATTCAGGTGCGAATTTGGCCAAAAACTGCATTTGGCCGAAACACAAAAAGTTGCATAGGAATAATTTATTTGTCGCTTCCAGAGGATGTAATACAACGCCACGAATCTATAGGCACCAACCGCGTGTCTGTGAGAAATTATTTGTAGAAGTTATGGGCATGCGTTCGCCTAGTCCCGATCGCGCAAGTGCCGATATACAACGTGCCCATATGGGGAGAAATTAACGTGCTAGGGCCACAATGTGGATGTCGTTCAATAGCGTTTCACGCCCGTAAGTGACCCCCTTAAAAGAATTGCCCTAGCAAATTTATTTCGGTAGATATTCGCAAGTATGCGTTTAAGTCACAAATACGCGCTGTGGGAGCTCTCCGAGCTGTTTTAAGCGTGTTTTAGCGTTTTTGAGAGTAAATTGCGACCGATTTGGCTGCAATTTGGTACATAGGTGCGTCGGATGAATACATTGCGATCGGCTATCTGCGTTTTTGCGTGCGACCTCAATTTGTCGCGTTATGGCCAGATTCAGGTGCGAATTTGGCCAAAAACTGCATTTGGCCGAAACACAAAAAGTTGCATAGGAATAATTTATTTGTCGCTTCCAGAGGATGTAATACAACGCCACGAATCTATAGGCACCAACCGCGTGTCTGTGAGAAATTATTTGTAGAAGTTATGGGCATGCGTTCGCCTAGTCCCGATCGCGCAAGTGCCGATATACAACGTGCCCATATGGGGAGAAATTAACGTGCTAGGGCCACAATGTGGATGTCGTTCAATAGCGTTTCACGCCCCTAAGCGACCCCCTTAAAATCATTGCCCTAGCAAATTTATTTCGGTAGATATTCGCAAGTATGCGTTTAAGTCACAAATCGACGCTCTGGGGGCTCTGCGAGCTGTTTTAAGCGTGTTTTAGCGTTTTTGAGAGTAAATTGCGACCGATTTGGCTGCAATTTGGTACATAGGTGCGTCGGATGAATACATTGCGATCGGCTATCTGCGTTTTTGCGTGCGACCTCAATTTGCCGCGTTATGGCCAGATTCAGGTGCGAATTTGGCCAAAAACTGCATTTGGCCGAAACACAAAAAGTTGCATAGGAATAATTTATTTGTCGCTTCCAGAGGATGTAATACAACGCCACGAATCTATAGGCACCAACCGCGTGTCTGTGAGAAATTATTTGTAGAAGTTATGGGCATGCGTTCGCCTAGTCCCGATCGCGCAAGTGCCGATATACAACGTGCCCATATGGGGAGAAATTAACGTGCTAGGGCCACAATGTGGATGTCGTTCAATAGCGTTTCACGCCCGTAAGTGACCCCCTTAAAAGAATTGCCCTAGCAAATTTATTTCGGTAGATATTCGCAAGTATGCGTTTAAGTCACAAATACGCGCTGTGGGAGCTCTCCGAGCTGTTTTAAGCGTGTTTTAGCGTTTTTGAGAGTAAATTGCGACCGATTCGGCTGCAATTTGGTACATAGGTGCGTCGGATGAATACATTGCGATCGGCTATCTGCGTTTTTGCGTGCGACCTCAATTTGCCGCGTTATGGCCAGATTCAGGTGCGAATTTGGCCAAAAACTGCATTTGGCCGAAACACAAAAAGTTGCATAGGAATAATTTATTTGTCGCTTCCAGAGGATGTAATACAACGCCACGAATCTATAGGCACCAACCGCGTGTCTGTGAGAAATTATTTGTAGAAGTTATGGGCATGCGTTCGCCTAGTCCCGATCGCGCATTGCCCACATACAACTTGCCCATATGGGGAGAAATTAACGTGCTAGGGCCACAATGTGGATGTCGTTCAATAGCGTTTCACGCCCCTAAGCGACCCCCTTAAAATCATTGCCCTAGCAAATTTATTTGTGTAGATATTCGCAAGTATGCGTTTAAGTCACAAATCGACGCTCTGGGGGCTCTGCGAGCTGTTTTAAGCGTGTTTTAGCGTTTTTGAGAGTAAATTGCGACCGATTCGGCTGCAATTTGGTACATAGGTGCGTCGGATGAATACATTGCGATCGGCTATCTGCGTTTTTGCGTGCGACCTCAATTTGCCGCGTTATGGCCAGATTCAGGTGCGAATTTGGCCAAAAACTGCATTTGGCCGAAACACAAAAAGTTGCATAGGAATAATTTATTTGTCGCTTCCAGAGGATGTAATACAACGCCACGAATCTATAGGCACCAACCGCGTGTCTGTGAGAAATTATTTGTAGAAGTTATGGGTATGCGTTCGCCTAGTCCCGATCGCGCAAGTGCCGATATACAACGTGCCCATATGGGGAGAAATTAACGTGCTAGGGCCACAATGTGGATGTCGTTCAATAGCGTTTCACGCCCGTAAGTGACCCCCTTAAAAAATTGCCCTAGCAAATTTATTTCGGTAGATATTCGCAAGTATGCGTTTAAGTCACAAATACGCGGAGCTCTCCGAGCTGTTTTAAGCGTGTTTTAGCGTTTTTGAGAGTAAATTGCGACCGATTCGGCTGCAATTTGGTACATAGGTGCGTCGGATGAATACATTGCGATCGGCTATCTGCGTTGTCTTTTGCAGAGGAATCGTGATCTCGTTCGAATTCTATTGTTCGGAGTGTCAGGAAGACAGCAGACGATAAGTGGAATAGAATAACAACAATAATAATAATAAAAAATAGAAAAAGTGTGTTGCGATGGAGGAAACATTATTTTGGTTGTTTCGTCTGCATGAAAAGTGTTTATTTCCTGTTGTGCTAGTTCCCTGACCAGGAATATCCGCTGTTTGTTGGTCAAGAACACCTTGTGTTGTGTTGAGTAAACACGATTGCTTTGTTGTGCCAGCAAGCAGACGATCATTATTATGCGTTTTTCCACAGACATGGTTATTGGAAAATAGTATAGGTTCGGTTAAGTTCTGTAAATTAGAATCGGTTTTATTGACATTTTTTGTAAACAGAAAAAAAATGTAATTCTTTTTCGAAGGATTTTTTATTTTTAAATCTTTATTTTATTATGAGTTGTATTATAAATAAAATAAACTTATTTTAAAAACTTTTTGCTTCAATTTTTTTTTTTAAGATTCCTTTTATAATTGCTGTAAAAATTAAATCAAAGTTAAAAACTAATTCATGAAATAATTAAATTACATAAATGGCATTTTATTTATATACATGTTGGCGATAGTATCTGTAAATCGTTAAAAAAAAAAAAAAAAAAAAATCGGCAATCGTCACCAAGGATTTTTACCTTTTATCGCCAAGAACTCGAGATTTCGTCAAGTAAACAATTACTTTAATGCATTTAAAATTATACCTAAAGCTTTTTTTAATATAATTTTTAAAGCGTGATTGAAATTGCACGAATTGTAATAATTTTTTTAGTTATGAAAAAAACCATAATTCATGAAAATACTGAGAATTTTATGGAAATGTATTCTCATTTCAACCAAAAAAATTTTAATTTTCTGACTTATAATCAGCAGTATTTTTACATTTTTAGAAATTGCTTTTCTATGCATATTTCTACAATACCATACTCAGTACCTCTGCTATAGGACACACAGAACAACAGTATATGAAGAATTATATTTTTAAGTTGTTGTTGTTCTAATGCAGCTAGCAATACAGAGGAAGTTAATCTTTATGCCATAAGCAAGGGCTGCATTGCCGTTACTCATTCATCACTACCCAGGGGCACGTGTGGCCTGAAGATACGGTGCGGACGCGAGTCACATTGCCCCCGTAACGCTCTGCGATCCTATGAGACCGAAACCTACGTTTTAAAATGGATTCCGAACCACTACAAACATCCATGATACCGCCGGTACTCGAACCCGAAGCCTGTGGCATCGAGAGCCAGAGCGCTAGTCACTCAATCATCAGGCCCCAAAAATAGAAATATCAAATAGAAATCAAATTACAATATAACGTAAATAATAGCACCAAAGTAAATCTTAACAGCCGGATTGGAAATTACAAATTTCTAATATAACAGGTTCTATATTTCACTTTATTCGTTCTTTATATTCAAGTCATTTTTCCGTATATTTCTAATAAATAATAAAAATTAGCGGGGATGCCATGCTAATAATATCGGTTCTCGTTAGATCACCGAAGTCAAGGATCACGTGACTTGGGCGTAGGTCAGTACTTGGGTGGGTGACCATCTGGGAACACCGCGTGCCGTTTGGCATTCACACATTTGGGACCTGAATGGCCGAGTGTCAGCGCTCTGGCGCTCGGTGCCACAGGTTTCGGGTTCGAATCCCGGCGGTGCCATGGATGTTCGTAGTGGTTCGGAATTCACTTTAAACCGTAGGTCCCGGTCTCCATGACTGTAAGAGCGTCACCGAGCCAAAAGTCAGACTTCTACCTACGGGTGCTCCATCACAACAGAAGCTGCTTCCTTCCCCTTCAATCATGAGTACGTATGGACTCGTGGGCTTGGCCAGCCAAGTGGGATAAGAAACAACAAACAACATATTTCATATTTAGTGTTTCCTATTTCTTTACAATGTGCGTTTAGTATCATTTAAATTACTTATGTTTACATGTAAGAATAATAGTAAACACAATTATAACTCATTGTGTTTCCATTTTTCGCTCCCAAAAAATGTCTATTGTGGGTCTCAATCTAATAGGGAAAATATAATTTAAAAGCGGCTCGCGGAGTTAGGATGCATTTTCTGGTGGCCCGCTAGTCATTTGGGTTGGCCATCCCTGTTTTAAACTTTATTTTTAAAAATGCATGGATCTTGTTACAAATATGTATCTTAAAATTTACAAATTATTGATCAATCATTCCTATACAACTAACTGTTCTGTTAAAGCAAAATTGAGATAAATCTGTACATGCTTTAGCGTTGAAAGTATCGAAAAGATTTAAAAGTAAACAGATATCCCAGTTATGTTGCCATGCTACTAAAAATATCTGTTCATTCAATTCCTTCTATTAGCTCACGCTCTCCCTATATATATCTTGATTAAATCGTCAATCGGTCATAAAATACTTTTGATTCATCCACTCGAGTTCCCAATATATTTTTTTAACTTGTAGTGGATGACACTGGATGTGAATACAGTTTCTTCAAATATTAATTCATTTATTTTAGTTTTTTTTTTTTTTTTTTTAGATTGAAGTAGTTTTTGATTAGCTTTTTTATCTACCAATAGATCGCGACGGATAAACTTAAAAAAATGAATGAAAGTTATTTATAAAGGACTTTCTGCAACAGAGTGTGAAAAAGTAGGAATTGACTTTAATTTTTTTTTTTTTATATTACTTGTTTTATTTGTTTACCTGGAAAGGATATAGACTTACGAATTCGGACACCCGTTTCAAAATTTTTTCCTTCGATTGTCATTATGATCTAGAATCTTCTGCACGCATGGTTGACTGTGACCGTATCCGTCACCGTTTTTGGACGGGTTCCGTCTGTTGAATATGGTGAAACCGAAACCTATTTATTATTTCTATCCTCATTTTCAAAAATTTTTTTTATTTTTGTTTAACTTTTTTTGAAAATGTGGCAATGTATATTCGTTATTAAAAGTTTTTGGCACATTTTTTTCGCTGCTGATTTAGCAATTATAATATTTTTACAAAAGGTTTATTTAAATAAAATATCATGTAAGGAATTAAAAAATTAATTAATTTGACATGTCAAGTAAATATCATTTAAATTAATATATTTTTAAAGCTTGTTTCATGTATAGTATTTATAATAAAGAAAGAAATCTTAAAATGCATAAAAAAGAAATGTGTGGAAAAAGAACTGGCGCTCGATGCCACAGGTTTCGGGTTCGAATCCCGGAAGTGCCATAGTTGTTTATAGTGGTTTGGAATCCGCTTTAAGCCGCGGGTCCCGATCTCATATCACTGTAGAGCGTCACGGAGCCAAGTCAGACTTCTAGCTACGGGTGCTCCATCAACAACAGAAGCTGCACTCTTCTCTTCAACCATAGGGTTCGTGGGCTTGGTCTATATGTCTACCAAGTGGGGTAAGAAACAGCACAAAGTTTGATGCATAGAAATAACAAGTTTTTATTAAATAGAATGCGTACACACAAAAAAATCCAAGTTATTATGAATTAAAATGGGTCGATTTGAGGTAGTTAAATTTTTTAAAAACATTTGTTCTTAAACTTTGATTGAATTTATACTAAAAATACATTATATTCGAAATTATCCTTCATATTATTGAGACAAGAAAAATATGTGATCAAGTAAAATTCCTTAAAAGGTTATTATTACAAATTATCCTGGTTCTGAATGGATTCGCATTTACACCGATGGCTCTCCGTGTAATGGAAATACTGGTGCCGGTCTCTAATGTAAAGGATTTTTTGAGAAATCATATATAGTTGATCTAAATGCCTCCGATTTTGATGCTGAGATTTTTGCCATAAGGAATTATATTTTAAACCTTCTTGGACTCACTACTAATCTTAATAAAGCAGTTGTCTTTATTGACTCCCAAGCTGCAATCTTGGCAATTGTCTCCTATACACTCAGTGATTGCTTAATTGTTGAAAGAGGCTTAAGATAATTCTGTCCAATGCCATTGCTTCTGACAGGGAATAGTGTTTTTCAGTGGATTCCCAGCCCTTGTAAGGTGCCTGGACATGAAAAGGCCGACCTCTTGGCCGAAATGGGTTACCACAGCCACCATTTCCTTTATCCTTTCATCCATTTGGTTCCGAGGTAAAGAAGAAAACACAGAAACCCTTAAAACAAACTTTTCAACTGAGACAACATGAAATAGACTTGTTTCATCACCCATCCTAATGGACTTGCCCCGTGCAGTCTTTATAACACATTTCCGACTCTCGACAGGACATGACTTTCTTGATAAACACTTGCACCGCATTGGTGCTTCAGCTACTCATGTTGTCTCTCCTCTGTGAGTGAAGCCGTGGTACATGTGACACCATGCACTGCACTTGATTTTAGGACTTTTCATTCTGACAACTTTACCAAGGCTACATTTTATGGGGCTACTGGAGTTCTTATGGTGGATATCACTATGGTTTGATGTAGAAGAAATAAAGGGCTTTGTAAGCAAGTTGGGTGGGATAAGACGTTGCTTTCTTATAGATGGTTTTCGAGTGGAACCAGAGACATCTTTGCAAAATCGTAATTGGAATGTGCCATTTTTAGCAAATCAATGATTTCTCAAAATTGCAAGCTACCCTATTAAAATTAGGTGGCATCTCAGGTTTCGGGTTCGATTCCCGGCGGTCCCATGGATATTTGTAGTGATTCGGAATCCACTTTAAATCGTAGGCGGTCAAATATGATTGTAGAGCGTTGGCGTAGGGCTGACAACTCTACCACGTAAAATAATATCCTGTCTAGAAATCTGCCAGAAGGCAAACATCCTTGGGGCTGTTGCGCCACTGATGATGATACAATAGTAAGAATTTTTTTCTGATGGCCAAGTGACTAGCGCTCTGGAGTTCAGTCCCACACGTTTCAGGTTCGAGTCCCGGCGATGTCATTGATATTTGTAAGTGGTTTTGGAATCCACTTTAAAACGTAGGTCCCTGTCTAAAACGATTATTGGGTGTAGGGCTGACGATCTTATCCCTTCAAAAGAAAACAGCATCGCATGTTTTGTGTCATTTTATGATTTTTAATTCTGACAATTTTACCAAGGCTACATTGTATGGGGCTGCTAGAGTTCTTAAGAGCGGATATCGCTACAGTTTGATGTAGGAGGAAAAAAGATTAAGTGAAATATTTACTTAAATAATACTTATTAAAAGAAACTGGCTCAAATTCTTATCACACCCTAACAGGAAAAGGCGGGGCATTTTTAAATGATGGATCCGAACATTACGCATTCTATTCAAAGTGTTAAGATACTTCTACGGCCAATTGCGTGTTTGCAGATGGGCACAGTTTGCCTTTAACGGCCACTGCCAGAACAAATCAGGCCTCCTGCAGAAAAGCCCATAAAATGTGGCTAATGCATCGTCCAGGCGACGATAAAAGTGCGCAGTGGCGTCGCTCCCGGACTGTCCGGCTCTGTTTTTATCGGTTGTAAATGGAAATGAAGACCGAGGCGGGCGAGAGATAAGCGCGTGTTGCTTTCGAGCGAGGGGGTTGTCACGTGCTTCGAACAAGTGCAGATGCTTTCGAAAAGGAAACCGACTGGAATAAGTTTCTGCCCATGAACGTTACTTCACTTCAGAGAACATTTTATGACGGCTTGTTTTTAGACACTTCACTTTTAGAGGTTGTTTTCAAGATGGAGCGATAAAATTAATATTTGGTTTTGAAAATAAATGTTTAGGTTGAATTGTTTTTAAAGCTTCACTTTTAAGTTGCTGTTTTCTTCAGCTTCAAACGGTAAAATTAAAATTTGGTTTTGAAAATAAATGTTTAGGTTGAATTGTTTTTAAATGCTTTACATTTAGAAGTTATTTTTACCTTCAGACGATAAAGAAGGAATGATAAAATAAAAATTTGGTTTTGAAAATAAATATTTCGGGTTGAATTGTTTTTAAAGCTTTACATTTAGAAGTTATTTTTACCTTCAGACGATAAAGAAGGAATGATAAAATAAAAATTTGGTTTTGAAAATAAATATTTGGGTTGAATTGTTTTTAAAAAGCTTTACATTTAGAAGTTATTTTTATGAATGATAAAATAAAAAATTTGGTTTTGAATTGAATTGTTTTTTAAAGCTTTACATTTAGAAGTTATTTTTACCTTCAGACGATAAAGAAGGAATGATAAGATAAAAATTTGGTTTTGAAAATACACTCATGCCCATAAATTAAGGATAATGCAGTTCAGGCAAAGAAAAAGACAGAAGCAAAACAAATTTGACTTATTTGTAAAGTCTATTTATTAAACGAAAGGTAAAGAGCAAAAAAGATGCTATATGTTTGACATAATTAATAAAAATTGCGATTTTTTACTCCTGGAGCAAATTTCAAAAAAGAACCTATTTACAAAAAACAGTATAACATGGTTAGTATGGTGGTTAATATGGAGTATGTCTCCCGGACGATGCAATACTGGCCTTACAACGCCTAGGCATGCTGAGTATCAAATTATCAATCTGATCTTGGGGGAATATTACACCACTCATCAAGCAATGCCCTCCGAAATTCCGGTTGACAGGTGGGGGGGGTTGACGGGTTGCAATTCGTCGGCCAAGCATATCCCACACATGCTCTATTGGATTCAAGTCCGGTGAGTATGCTGGCCAATCCATACGGGTGATATCCTCCAATTGAAGGCATTCGTCTACAATGTTTGCACGGTGAGGACGGGCGTTGTCATCCATAAACAGAAATTCAGCACCCATGGCGCCCCGAAACAAACGTACATGTTGTTCCAAAATGACATCCCGATAGATGTGGCCTGTCATCGTTACACTCTGAACATGCAGATCAGTTCTGGAACCAAGAATAATTCCTCCCCCAAACGAGCCGTCCTGCACCACCGTAACGGTGTCGTTCAATGGTGTTCACTTGGTGGTAACGGATACCTGGCGCTCTCCATATGAAAGTCCGGCGAGAATCAGACTGCAAACTAAACCTGGACACGTCGGAAAACAACACACAAGACCACTATTGCGGTGTCCACAATGCATGCTCTCTACTCAGGTTAATCGCAGGCTACAGTGAGTTGCGGTAAGTGGAAACATCTGACAGGCCTACGAGCATATAGACCAATGTGCCCTAAGCGTCTGTACACGGTCTGCCTTGAAACTGTCGTACCGATAGCTGAAGAGACATGTCTGATGCTGTGCTCCGTCTGTTTCTTTTGGCAGTAACTGCTAAATACCGGTCCTCATTCGACATTGTAACTTGGGGGCGACCTTGCTGTAACATCTACTCACATTACCATCATCTTGGAATCGTTGCCAAAGCCTGGAGATGACACTCTGGGCGATTCCAATTTCCTCGGATACTTCCAGCTGGGTACGTCCCCCATTCCAGTCGTCCGATAATTCTACCACGTAAAAAATCATCCAAATGCTTCCTTTGTGCCATAACTATGCGGTTATTGCACTGAAAGGCTTTTAAAGCGCTTGTGAACAATTTTACTTCTTTGGCACCATTCCTAATAAACCCCTCTCTTACACTCTCGTCATTGTGACGTATTATCCGCGCCATCTGGTGGTTTCCTGTAATTTGCATATTCTTTTTAAGATGTGTGGGATAATTCTCCAGGTGAAATTTTTATTTTAGAGTTCAATTTCTGTCTGATTCTGAATTATCCTTAATTTATGTACATGAGTGTAAATGTTTGGGTTGAATTGTTTTTGAAAGCTTTACATTTAGAAGTTGTTTTTCCTTCAGACGATAAAGAAGGAACTATAAAATAAAATTTGGTTTTGAAAGTAAATGTTCGGGTTGAATTGTTTTTGAAAGCTTTACATTTCGAAGCTGTTTTTTACCTTCAGGCGATAAAGATGGAACGATAAAATTAAAATTTGGTTTTTGAAAATAAATGCTTGTGTTGAATTTCTTATTAAAAACTTCTAGATGTTGTCTGTACCTTTATGGGTAATCTAGTGAAAGGGTCTATTCAATATCAAAAATTATACAAACTTGAAAAAAAAAAAATGATGGGTTTTTTTTTATATTAAGATCCGGTTCAACAAACTGTGAACTAGAAGAGAGTTCATATTTTTCTTCTATAATAGATAAAAATTTATTTTTAAAAATTTTATTGTTAAAAGCGCGAGAATTATTTAAAATATAGAAAAAAAAAAAAAACTTCATTACTTTTATTTAACAAAATAATAATAATAATGTAGTAATAATAACGCAATGACAAAAATTATAAACTCTTTTCTTTTTCTCTTAATAAATCTTTTTCTTATTAATTAATTTAAACAAAAATTTATTCATTGAACTTGTTAAAATCATCTTTATTGATGAATATTTAATTAATTTTTATAATAATCGCTTCAGTTACTGAATATTAAAATAGGAAAATTAATAATATGTAAGCGTAGTTATTTCGATTTCAATAATTGAATGAAGTAAATAATAATAAAAATAATACCTAATCATAGAATTAGAACCATTATTCCTTATAATCAAAAATATGCACCTAAATATAGTTATTCTTTTCCTAATTTTTAATCTTGTTATAGAATTTCTAAATAACTCATAATAAAATGTTTTTAAAAAAACAGTTTGCTGGCTATTCTTCCTGAATTCCCCCTTAAAAAAAAAAAAAAAAAAAAAAGGGAAATAAATTGCACGTTTGTAGCTGCCGTCCTTGATTTTCGACGGAAATGCCACCGTTTTCTCTCATTTCTTTGTAGTTTTGCTTTCTGGGAACTTCGATATTGGAAGCTTATCTTTTGAACTTTTGTTTCGTATATTTTTATTTTTACAAACTGATAAATAATCTTTTCTATTTGTTCTATTCTAAAGCATTCTATTAATATTCCTCTACTATAAACTGAATTCGCGATTAAATTAAACTCCACATTTTTAGATTTTTAAGTGAAAGGCAGAAAAGAATATTTTCCATACACCAAGTTTTTGATCAACTGCAGTTTATAGAGTAAAATTTCATTCTATTTTGCAGTCTTTTCTGTAAAAAAATGAAATCTAATTTTAAAAAATAGTTTCTAATGCATTATCAGGACGTAAACTATAAACTTGATAATCCAATAACTTTATTATATAGAAAGCGCTAAATTAGTAGATCAAGTTAGTTTCTAGTAAAATAAAATATAATAAGGAGACTTCGGGGGGGGGGACTTAAGGTAATCATTCGGACTTAGAGGTAATCATTCCGTATTTCTGTGTCATGTTATACAAAACATCACTTAAGTATTCGAATACGAGGCCTTCTGTCCCAGTCTGTAATGTACTACATAGTACACTCTGTTTTTCGAAACAGTCACTCCATCATATATTCCCACAGGCTTCAGGTTCTAATCCTGTCGATGGCATGGATGTTTGTGAGTGGTACGGAATCCATTTTAAACTGTAAGTCCTGGTCTGTTTAGCCCTCGTGTGCACAAGATGACCGTAGAGCGACAAATCAAACTAAACCAGCACATATTCCCAAACAGAAACACACCTTCCTCCAATAGGTTAGCGTAGCCTGATGGCCAATTGGCTATCGCTCTGGCCTTTGGTACCACAAGTTTCAGGTTCAAATCCTGGCGATGGCATGGACGTTTGTGAGTGGTTCGGAATCCACGTTAAGCTGTAGGTCCGGTCTATTTAGCCTAAAATGTGCACTAGATGGTCGTAGTGCGTTAAACCAAACAAACTTGCCAAGAGTAGGGTATTTGTAAAAAGAGTTGCCTTTTTGTGCTTTTGGCCACTTTTCAAACAACTCTAATAAAATTTTATTCTTTTTTGTAAAACATGATAATTTTCATTCGTGTTACATTGCTCAACGTTTCTCATACAAATTTCTTGTCCTTTAGATATAGTTAAAAATATTTTAAACCTAGAAGAGAATCAAATATATTTCAAGGTGTTTAAAAAATTGTATAACTAAGTAATAAGGCAACAAGGTTATATTACTTTCACCGAACACAGAGCATCTTTTATCCAGAATTTGGTGCACAGCCAAAAAAAGTAAACTGAGATAAATGGTAATCATTTAAAGAAAAAAATGTTTTAAACGATTTTCTTTCTTAAAAGGATCATTTGTTATCCTATAAAAAAACTTCTTTAATACTTTTACTCTTTTCCAACAGGATAACAAAAACAAATTTTTTTTTTTTATCATTAATAACAAGTTTCAATAAATTATGCAACCCCCTGACCTAGTTGAACTGTCCATTTGGACTCGATTTCTGAGCTGTATTATCGCTTCATAAACAATTCAATTCGATAAAAATTATTTTTCCTTTTCTTTCTGGAAAAACACTATTAAAACTCGGGGATTGGCAACAGCTCAACTCATTTGGCGCCCGCCCAGAAAAGTTTTGGCGAACTCATTGGCGACTGCTTGGCATTTCTTTGTTTGCTGTTTGAAATATGGCAGTATTTTGGGATAAAAAAAAAAATATTCTGGTCGATTTTTTCTTTTCTTTTTCACATTTGAATCAGAAAAGTGTTTTGTAATGGCTATTTGATAAGAGAAAGCATCAATTTTTGTTTTTTAAAAATTGAAAACTTGTTATAGTTTCCTTCTTTTTATTATTGGAAGGCGGTGGTGTTCGAATTTTTACATTCTCTACATATTCTTCTTTTCTATTGAAACTTTTTGGCTGTTAAAAGTTTTTAGAAGATTTAGGCTGTTTTTACTAAAAATTCTTTCTTAATTTTTCTGTTTCTAAAGGTATTTTTATTTTTAGTAATTTGAAAAAAATAATATAAATTAAGTAATAGATATATATTAGTTATGAATCTGTTTTAAATAACTTATAAATTTAAAAAAATTAAATATTGCATTGAAAATACAATGTAACTGGCTACTTTATAAAGGTTTTCGTGGCTTTTATTCCGAAAATAGAGCGCAATATATCGATGGGCTACAGTAAAAAAAAAAATATTTAATTTTTTTAAACATCGGATTGAATCTGAATGAAGATTTTTTTATTTAAAATATCTTATTACGTTAAAAAACCGACTTTTTAAAAATTATTTAAAATCTAATTAATTTGTAAAAAATTGTCTTTAATTTTACATGTAACCATTTGTCTTGTAACAGTATTTAGCGGTCGGATGCCCTATTGGCTAGTGTTCTGACATCTGGTACCACTAGTTTTAGGTTCGAATCCTGGCGGTATTTTTTTGGATAGCATGGATGTTTGTGAGTGGTTCGGAATCCACGTTAAACTGCAGGTCCCGGTCTAACGAGCCTAAAGTGTGCACAAAATGACCGTAGAGCGACAAACCAAACCAATCTAACAGTATTTAACAATGTTTTTTGGCATAGCTAATTAGAAAACTGGTATTCGTTTATGTGATTTTCGTCAGATATAATTTAATTTTTTTCTCACCTTTTTTGAAAACATAAAGTGTTTGATATTATTAAATCTATCACAAGTTAAATACTAATATTTAATAAGATATTTGATTTGCACTGAAAGTTTTATTACAAAAATAGATAAAATTTAAAATTTTTTGAAAGAAAATTTCTGAAACTAATCAGAATGAAAAATTCGAAAATTTATTATTTTAAGCGATAAATCTTTTAAAATACAAAATTGGCTAAAATATTGATAGTGTGGAATTTTTTGGGGGAGTTACTTGCTTAGGACTGCAGCCTGCTGGGCAAGTGGCTGGTGCTCTGGTCTTTGGTACCACAGGCTTTAGTTCGAATCCTGGCGGTGGCATGAAATTTGTCAGTGGTTCGGAATTCACTTTAAATTGTAGGTCGCAGTCTGTTTAGCACACGTGTGCACAAGATGACCTAGAGCGACAAACCAATTAGTTAAAGACTATTATAAATGTGAACTTCAAATTTGCGAAATGAAAATTTATACATATTAAACGAATACAATTCTTAATCTTTATATGTGATATATATACATATTGCCATAATGGAAAACATTTTCTATTCATGATATTTTCATGAAAACAGAACAATAATTTTTTGTAACTGCTTTCAGTCGGTAAACTCAAACAGATAGACTTAATGAAAATAAAATTATTTATTATAATATAGGCTTTTAAAGGGTGGTGTGAATCGTGTCCGCAGCCTATCTTCAAGCTACACGCTCCCCCTGGGTATTGTCAAATGAGTGACAGCGGTGCAGCCCTTGCTGGTAGCATAAAGACTAACTGTCTTTATATTGCCAGCTGCATTAGAATAACAACATAAAGGTTTTAAAAGGAGTATTTCCTGTTGCTTATAAAATAAACTAATTGTATTTCATATTATAAGCTGTTTTTAATTTTTTAAACTAAATAGTTCATGGTCAAAGTAAGAAAAAATATTTGTAGAATTGCAACCTGTAGTCACGGGTTATTAATAATGTTTTAAAAATTCAAAAAAGCACGAAGAAAACATGAAGCTAATTTCAGTACATACATTAAAGATTCCAAATATTATATTTTTGTTTCGGATGGAAGGTCTATGAGATTCGATCCGGTCGATCAGGATACCGATTTAATAATATCATATTGTCTTTCGCACCTTGACCCAAATTCTTCTAGACGGTTTCGAGGCTCATCTCTCTCTCTTTATTGTTGTTTTCAATCTGGTAGATGGAATCGTTTATTCTTGTTTTTAACATACAGGGGTATATTCTTCTCATGCTTCATGATCTAGAATTACGAGAAATGTATATCTTCTTCGGACATTCTTATTTTATTCATTCTTGTTTCCTATCTATGATGAGTCCTTCTACAATATCTTATATCAATCAATTTCTAATGTACAACAATGCTTGACTGCAAACGCAATAATTTGATAAATTATTGCGTTTGCAATAATGTGATAAATTGTCAAGTCACACTTGAAATGTTTTGCACGTGTCGCGCTTAACCTACATCACCACACTTCAATTACAAAGTTTAAAAAAATGTAAAAATAATAGAACAAGCCTAGAATAATATGTGAATAGACGAGTATTAATTCTCCATTGATCGAGTTTTCTACTAAGAACGTTTCATCTGTTGTTCAAATAATTTTATTTTGTTTTGATATACTAATTACTCCTGAACTGAACTAAAGCTTCTTGAATTTTTAAAACTGATGGTGTTTTTGAAAAAAAAAGAAACATGCAAAAATATTTGTTTTTTTCAAAAAATTTCAAAAAATAGCAATAGAACAAATGAGTAATTGAAATGAAATTACTGGATGCATTTATTATGTTTAACTGAATTAATAAATTCAGTTAGGTATTGAATAATACTGAATTGAAAAATTCAATTATGAATAATTAAATTGAAAAATTCAATTATGAATAATTAAATTGAAAAATTCAATTATGAATAATTAAATTGAAAAATTCAATAATGAATAATTAAATTGAAAAATTCAATAATGAATAATTAAATTGAAAAATTCAATAATGAATAATTAAATTGAAAAATTCAATAATGAATAATTAAATTGAAAAATTCAATAATGAATAATTAAATTGAAAAATACAGTTTGAAATATAATGTGATTTGTATACTGATTTGTTATCATGCAATTATTTTAAATACTTATAGTTAAACCGAATATTTTTTTCCAAAACAGTTAATATTTTGCTATTTTGAAGATTCTCTAAAAAATATATTAAATCGATTTCTTTACTTATTTGTACTTAAATGTTAATGCACTTAAATAGATGATACCTAACTTGGAATTTACATTGCAGCAATAGAAATTCTGAAACTGTTGAAATTTCGATTGCTAAAAAAAAAAATAAATAAATAAAAATAAAACAAAAAGATAAACAATTTTTAGATACAATATTCGATAATATTTCTACGACATTTTTTTAATCTTTGTATTTCATTAAAAACTCAATGTCGATTTTTTGTATCTAAAAGCATTATAATTTTCTTTTCTTTTAAATACTTAACTCAGCTGCTTCTGATTACAGAAAAGTATTAAATTAATTTCAGTGATTTCTAAAAATAGACATTAAATTAAGAATAATGGTACAATTATTACCAAGTATAATTAATAAATTAAGAATAATGGTATAATTATTATTAAGTATAATTAATAAATTAAGAATAATGGTTTAATAGCTTTTTAAAATATGAATTTGATTGTAAAAAAAAAACTTCCTCAATATTAATTTCTAAAGGCAAAAAGTTTTTCTTGACAAATATTTTATTATACATGAAGCATTTTAATTTATTATTTAGAACAAAATAAAAAAACGATTTCAATGTAAAACAAAAAACCTCTCACACATTCTCAAACACTACTTGCTACTCGCACTACCAAAAAAAAACAAAGTGGAAAAACTCTACTTTAATTTCACTGGGAAGAAATGAAAACAATCTTCACCCTCAAGTAGTTTTAGGTTCCCCCAACTGCACAAAACTCATCCCAACTGGTTTCTCTCGGTGCAATTACATTCTAAAAACCAGACCTCTACCGAACACCAGACGGAAATTAAAGAGTCTGCGAAAAAAGGAGAACGAAATAAAGTAAATGAACAACCAAAAAGGGGAAGACAAGAAAATTAAATAAAATAAAATAAATAATACTTGGAAAAAGAACCAACTTGAGTCCTAACTGTGACCTTGAGAACATTGTCTTCGGTTCAGTAACACCTGCAAAGCAATAAAAAAAAATAAATAAATAAATAAACCGAAATGCGTCCGGGAGTTTTCACCGGTTGTGGTTAAGGTTTCTTCTTAACTATATTTTATTTTATTTAATAATTTTTTTTGAAGTTTTTGTATATTTTTTCTTGATGAAATGAGAGAAATACTGTGGGGAAATTAAAGTGCACGGCACTGTGTAGACAAACTACAATTTTTATGGTTTCCTTTTTTGTTGTTCTTCTACGGTTCTCAGTACTTCTCTAAAGCAAACAAGATGGAAAATTTCTGACACTCTAATAGACCTGTCTTTTGCAGTCTGCTGTGCTGCGTACAGTGTACAATGACCTTTTATGGATCGTTGCAGTATTAAATGATAGCGTTAGTGCAGGAATATTCAGACCGCAACCTCTGTTTTATATTTAGCGAACCGCCTTCTTAATGAGCTACTTTTACTTTAAAAACTTTTTTCTAATGCATCTTGCAATTAGACCGTGATTTTTATGCCATAAGGGCTGCAACGACGTTACTCACTTAGCACTACCCAGGAGCGCGTGTAACTTGAAGATAAGCCACGGGCGCGGAATAATGCCCCGCAATGCTCTACGATCCTGTTAGACCGGGACCTACGGTTTAAAGTGAATTCGAACCACTACACACATCCATGGCACCACCTGGATTCGAACCTGAAACCTGGTACCGAGAGCCAGAGCGCTAGCCACTCGGCCATCAGGCCCGACTTTAAAAAACTAATGTGATTTTTTCCCCATTAATTTAACAAAACTAACAATTTTTTTCAGTAAGATTTTTCAGATTTTGATGAACGATTAAGAACTGGATCGTCATTTCATTTTAAAAAAATTATTAATTATTTCTAATTTATCGCAAGCTAACTGATTAGCAGTTCCTTCCTTCTTCAGACTTCTTTTAGGGGAACTACCCACATTTGCTTATCGTATGGGAGTAAACACGTGAACTCTCATCAGGTAGTCCGACTCACGAGGCAAGGAGTTGTACATCACAAACGCCATCGAGTTTCCCGTTTTTAAAACAGTGTCTACAACAAAGCCGTCAGAGTATTGAACCTCACCCCCAACTCTCACTAGCATAACAATTTATGCAGCCTGATGGCCAACTGGCCTTGGGTACCACAGGCTTCAGGTTCGTATCATCCTGGCTGTGTCATGGATGTTTTGTGAGTGGTTCGGAATCCACGGGTAGGTCCCGGTCTAATGAGACTAAAAGTGTACAAAATAGCCGTAGAGCGATAAAAACCAAACCAAACCAAACCAGACTATAAGAATGCATGTGCTCTTATGACAAAAATAATTGTGTTTACACAGATAATTACTAAAATCAATGTGCGATTCTCAGTAGAAGTTAATACACATTTATTAATGTTAAGTGAAACTCATTTTCATATTTCGAGAGGCAAGAAGAATGTAGGTTGTTTGGTGCTCTACGATCATTTTTTGTTCACTTTAGGCTCATTGGGCTGAGACCATTGCTTGATTATATCCATATTTACAACTCAGCTCTTCAAGCCTGCGGTACAAGGCAAGTACCTTGTCCATCAGGCCGCAGGTTGTGTGAACAATGTTCTAATCCAATAAGAAAGTTGAGTGTTAAAAACTGAAATGCTAAAGAAATTATTTATGGAATGTATTCTTATATATTAACAGAGCATCCTGCCTGTTAAATAACATAACATAGCATATTTGGTTTTGGCGAATTTTACTGACAAGAAAAAGATACAAAAAGTCTGGAAAGTTGAATCTACTAAAAGGAAAAGTAAGTAAAGAAGTGGAGGAAAAAAAACCCAGTATTATATTCATTCAAAATTTATTTTACAAAACAATTAAAATAAATAAAAATAAAATAATAAATCTGAAAATTAACCAAAATAAAATCAAATGTTAAATATTTCATCATCATCATCAGTGACCCAACAGCCCCATGGTGGGACAAGGCTGTCTGCCTACTGGTAAATTTCGAGACAGGAGATGTTATCTTTTTTATCGTGTAGGGTTGTCAGCCCTACGCCGGGCAACTCAACAGCCATATTAGACTGGGACCTACTGTTTTAAAGTAGATTCCGAACCACTACACACATCCATGGCACCGCCGGAACTCGAACCTGAAACCTGTGGCACCGAGCGCTGTCACTCGGCCATCAGGTTTAAACCCTTAATGTTTTTTTAAAGGAGTAGGGTTTGTCAGCCCAGCGCTCAACATCAATGTTAGAACTGGACCTACGGTTTTAAAGTAGATTCCGAACCACTACACATCCATGATACCACTGGGATTCGAACCAGAAACTGTGAACAGCGTCAGAGCTCTAGTCAGTCGGCCAGAGAAGTTAAATGTCTAATCACATTAAATCCAAAATGCGAATTAAAAATAACACAACTATTGGTTGGGTTATTGTATTAATAGATATATTATATATTTTATATTTATTATAAATATTTATAGATAAATATAGATTTCATTTGGTAATTATCAGCTACAAGAATCATTTCATTTGGAATTATTATTTTGATTTATTTTAAATTAAATTTATAAAAACCAAATATAAAAAGTATAAAAATAGATTTAGATTCATTTTCAGCGTATTAAATAAAACATAAAAGAATAATTATTTTAGTCCAGCTGCTTAAACTCAAATTTCTTATTTCCAAAAAGTAAAAAAATGAACATTTTTGTAATTATTTCTCCCATTAAATTTAACGGCATGCAATTAGTTTAAAATGCACCTTTTTAAAATTCATTCCTGAATTAAATAGGCGACGACTTCCCAACTTAAAATGTAATTAAATAATTAAAAATTTACCTTAAACGCTTTAACAAACTTAAGCATAAATAAAACTGACGATGGACCGAAATTTAAATGATGTAACCTTTTCAATTAAAAGAATTAAGAGATACTTTTTAATTAAAAATGATTCCGCCATTTTCTCTAAAACCATCAATAATTCCTCAGTGAATTAAAATGCTGAACCGTCTTAAGTTAATGTTCTAATAATGTGATTGCGAATTATTATGCATCTGGCCATCTTTTAGAAGAAGAAGAAAAAAATGGCGGCGACTTTATTTCGATGTTTGTGTTTAATTTAAAAAGTAGATCTCGGCTTTGGTTGTGCTGATGGCTTCTTTGGAATGAAAGAATCTGCATAAATTTAGAACAATTTATGGCGGGATTTTCGCGGAATCTCATTTTCTTAAAACTTTGGTTTTTCTCGACAGAATCTTGTAAATATAAAATGGCGAAAGCATGCAGGAATTAAAAAAGGAAGATTCCATTATGCAAAGTAAGGGATGGTAATACTGAATGCAACAATAACATAAATCAAAAATTATTCCAGGATTATATAATTTTTCTTTTTCATTCCATAAAACTTATTATATCTTTTATTTATTCAGAAATATTTATTGAATTGTATTATCTTGAATATTAAAAAATATCCCTAAAATATGCTTTACAGAGAATTCCACTATATTTTAGCTTCAAAGGACAGGGGTGATTATAATCAAAAGTTCCACTTTGAAAATGCTGTCAAAAAAGAACACCTCGTCACAATGAGTTCACATTTGAACTGAAGATATTTGAAGAAAAGGAAACGGTATGGCTTCCAAAAAAGTTCCACCGATTTTCCCATCCAATTGGGTAGGACCTTGTCGTGGTGGATGGGCTTTTCACTAACAATATTACAATTGTTGAATGGCTTGTAAGTCAAAACCGACACAATCAAGTACATTGAACACTACAGTTGGTTGAATGTGCAACTCATGCCAAATGTTAATTCCATTGTCCAAATATCACTGGCAGCCGAATTCACTTTCTTTATGCCGCTTACAGCGCCATTTATTCATAAAGTTTGGAACTTTTTTGGGGATTTTCCCCCTACTTGAAGTATCTTCAGTTTAAATTTGAACTCATTGTGACGAGTGGTTCTTTTTTGACAGCATTTTGAAAGTGGGACTTGAAGATATATACAGGGTGATTGTAATTAAAGAATATATGAGGCCTGATGGACAATTGGTCAGCGCTATGGTACCACAGGCTTCAGGTTCGAATCCTGGCGGTGGCATGGGTGTTTGTGATGGGTTCAGAATCCACTTTAAACTGTAGGTCCCGATCTGTTTAATCGTCGTGTGTACAAGCTGACCGTAGAGTGACCAATGAAACGTAAATCTCTTTTGTAAAGTAAGTTAAGTGCTGTTTTTTTATCGTTTGCTTGCATAGTTGACTGTGACCGTATTTCTCGATATTTTTTAGGCGTGACCTCTTGTTGAATCGAAACCTATTTATTATTTCCTATCCACATTTTTTTCAAAATTTTAATTTTTGTCTAAAAATGATGATGATGGATATCAATTTGGGCGCTTTGGCGCTCGGTACTACAGATTTTCGGGTTTGAATCCCGGCGGTACTATGGATTTTTTGTAGTGGTTCGGAATCTACTGTTAACGGTAGGTCTCAGTCTAACATGACTGCAGAACGTTGGGCGTAGGGGGACCTTACCCCGTAAAAATGAAGACATCTCATGTTTCGAAATCTGCCAGTAGGCAGACGGCCTTGGCCCACCATGGGGCTGCTGCGCCGATGATGATGATGGATATCAATTTTAAAAATCTTTTTCTGCGTTTTTAAGCTAATCAAAAGTCGCTCCAACTCTATAAACTGCATGAATTGTTACATACGGTTTATCGATTAGTAGAATTACTGCTAGCGTTTTTATTCAAACTCTCATTGCCATTAAGAAAAACAATAATTAAATTAGGCTTATTAATAATAAATTATTTCAGTTTAAAAACTTAAACGGAAAACGCATTTTTAGAACAAAATTCTTTATTGGATAATATCGCCTCCTATAAACATTATTATTATTCCAATGTAATATTTTAAAATGTGTATTTATTTTAGAGAAATATATTCAAAAAAAAAAAAAAAAGAATTCTTTAAGAAACTTTTTTTCTCCTTTCTTATTCGATTATCTTGCAGTCCAGTCACGGAAGTTTTCAATCCCGATGAAATGCTTTGAGCTGTTGCCAAACTGCAAAAATAAATTTTTATGACTTTTCCAAACCGTAAATATAAATATTTCTTCTTCTTCCTTCGAACGGAATGTATTGTTGCCACCGTGACGTTTCTGAAAGTTCACCCACCCCTCTGAGTCAAGGACATTTCGAAAACAATCGAACGGAAGATTATATAAAAATCCATAAATAAAAGACGGAAATAAACAAGAATAATTTATTGATTGGAATTAATTGAATTCGAACTAAATTTAGCTTCTATGGCGACTTATGCTGTCCGAAAAGCATTTGTTCTTCAAGGAATATTTGTTTTCAGAAGATATAAATTTTATTTAGCATAAAAACGCCTTTTTTTTTCTTCTGAAAGTATGACATAAATTTTTGGATTATTTTTGTTCCATATAAATTTCTATTGTATATCCAGTTTGCTATTATTTATTATTTTATCACACTTCTTTGCTTCTGAAAAAATGTTTGTCTTATGGCCTTTTCTTTTTAGATTATCTATTTTAGTTAGGTTGGGAATAGAATTATTTCTAATGGAATTATTCTTTTATTTGGAATAAAATTATTTCTATTTATTTGTTATTTTAAATAAAATAAAATATTTATTCACGGCAAAATGGACAACTGCTTTCTGAGAAGACAGTTGTCTATCTTATTCATATTATCATTATCATCAAATTATCGTTATCGTTCTTTCCATATTATCTGATTATCATTATGAAATTACCTTATCTTGTTATCTGATTATCATTATCAAATTACCTTATGTTATCTGATTATCATTATCGTTCTTTTCATATTGTCATTATTGTTATCAAATTATCTTATCACCACTATCGTTCTTTTCTCATATTATTTTTATTCGTATTATCACTAAATAGAGCAGGAGCAAATTTTCAAACAGCTGAATACTGGATCGAAAAAATCCTATTTATCCATGAGTGAAACTTTATTTTTTAATTGTAAACTGGTAAACTAGCAAAATTTGTTGATGTACGCATTGAAGTTTCGATGTTTTTCTAATGCAGCTGGCAAACACTTGGTCTTGGATGCCTTAAGGCAAGCACTGCACAGACGTTACTCACTTTGCATCACCCAGGGGCGCGTGTAACATGAATATAAGCCACGGACGCGGAGTAACAATGCCCCGCAATTCTCTATGATCTTATTAGACCGGAACCTACGGTTTAAAGTGGATTCGAAACACTACAAACATCCATGGCACAGCCGGGACTCGAACCCGAAACCTATGGTACGCCAGAGCGCTAGCCACTCGGCCATTCAGGCCCCAGTTTCTTCGATGTAATAAAGCATATTCTTGCCCGACTCATGGCTCAGTGGTTACGTGCGCCAGTGATAAGCATCAAGCCTGAGGTTCAACCAGCTAGCGGCTTTGTGATTGACACTGTTCCAAAAAACAAGGAGACTTGATGGCGTTTGTGATGTCCAGCATCTTGCCTAGTGAGTCGGACTACCTGGTGGACATTTCGAAAACAATCGAATGGGAGATTATATAAAAAAAATCGATAAATAAAAGACGGAAATAAACAAGAATAATTTATTGATTGTAATTAATTGAATTCGAACTAAATTTAGCTTCTATGGCGACTTATGCTGTCCAAAAAAAGCATTTGTTCTTCAAGGAATATTTGTTTTTAGAAGATATAAATTTTATTTAGTATAAAAACGCCTTTTTTTTTCTGAAAGTACGTCATAAATTCTGGGATTATTTTTATTCCATATAAATTTCTATTATATATCCAGTTTGTTATTATTTATTGTTCTCTTATAATATTATTATTTTATCACACTTCCTTTTTACTTCTGAAAAATAGTATTTGGGTTGTTTCCTTTTTAGATTATTTATTGTTCTATTTTAGTTAGGTTGGGAACAGAATTATTTCTAATGGAATTATTCTTTTATTTGGAATATAATTATTTTTATTTTGTTATTTATTCGAATTTAATAAAATATTTATTCACAGCAAATAATCATATTTGTGCAATAACAACAACAAAAATGGATAGCTGTTTTCATTATTATTTTATATTATCATTATTATTCTTATCATGGTATCTTATCATTATCTTTCTTATCATGATATCTTATTATCATAATCTTTCTTATCATGATATCTTATTATCATTATCTTATCATGATATCTTATTATCTTATCATTATCTTCTTATCATATGTTATCTTATCGTATCTTCCTTATCATATCGTGTCATTCTTATAATCATATTATCATTACATTAACAGCTGAATACTGAATTGAAAAATTTTACTTACCCATGAGTAAAACTATATTTTTTAAAATTTAAGCTAATTATTATTATTAGAAATAATTAGATTACTTTTTAAATAAACTAATTATTAGTATTATTTAATCCAGGGATGACCAACCTGCAGCCCGTGGGATGTATCACACTTTTACATTATAAAATATAAATATATTCACTTTATAACGGGCAAAAGAGTGAAAACCAACGTATCAAACAAATACATGATGTTGTGCATCCCTCTATTCAAAGATGAGCTGTCGAAATGACGAGAAAAAAACGAACTTTGATTTTAAAAATGATATTCCTGCGAATATATATGACAGATAGTGCCTGTTTTATGGATGAGTTTACGAGTGATGAGTTCGCAGAATAATTCAATTGCAGCCTGCGAACTGATGAGGCGCGCACATCTTGGAACATCTAATACAACAGGTTCTGTGTTTCATTTTAAGTGACCTCAGACGCAGTGACCATCCCTAGATATTTGAGAACTTTTTTTTTTTTTTGTTCTAATGCAGCTGGCAAACACTTAGACAGCTTGGTCTTGGATGCCTTAAGGCAAGCGCTGCACCGACGTTACTCACTTAGCCAGGGGGCGCGTGTCACTTGAAGATAAGCCACGGACGCGGAGTAACAATGCCCCCGCAACGCTCTACGACCCTATTAGACCGGAACCTACGGTTAAAAGGGGGATTCGAACACCTACAAACATCCATGGCACCGCTGGGACTCGAACCGAAACCTGTGGTACCGAGGCCCAGAGCGCTAGCCACTCGTTCAGGCCCATATTTGCGAAATATGCCACAAAAAATTGTTGCCGCTTTTAGTTCAACTTACACCTGCGAATCGTTTTTTTCCAAAATGAAAATCATCCAACACAAAACATAGATAACCCAAACAAAGCAGACGCAACACCCATTACCCAAATGGAGATCGATTTGCAAAAGCTAAGTGAAAGAGTGGAGAAACAAATATCGCACTCGTGAAATAAATATTGTTTAATGACTTCATTTTCATTATTTATATATTTTTCATATTATGGGCCTGAATGGCCGAGTGTCTGGCGCTTGGTACCACAGGTATCGGGTTCGAATCCCGGAGGTGCTATGGATGTTTGTAGTGGTTCGGAATCCCCTTTAAACCGTAGGTCCCGGTCTAATAGGGTCGTAGAGAGTTGCGGGGGCATTGTTATTCCGCGTCCGTGGCTTATCTTCAAGAAGTGACACGCGCCCCCTGGCTAAGTGAGTAACGTCTGTGCAGCGCTTGCCTTAAGGCATCCAAGACCAAGCTGTCTAAGTGTTTGCCAGCTGCATTAGAACAAAAATATATTTTTTCATATTTCATTTTTGAGTGTTCTATATTTCTGTACAATATGCGTTGAGTATCGTTGTTATGATATTATCTATATTTACATGTAAGAATAATAGTAAACACAATAGTAATAACTCATTCTGTGTCCATTTTTCACTCCCAAAAATTGTCTACAGTGGGCCTCAATCTAGGGGGGATATATGATTCTATATGTGGCTCGCGGAGTTAGGATGCATTTCCAAACTGGCCAGCGAGATCATTTGGGTTGGACACCCCTGATTTAAGCTAATCTAATTATTTTTTTAAAAAACATTCTATCTTTATCATATCGTTCTTATTCATATGATCATTAAATAGAGCAGGTTCAAATTTTCAAATAGCTGAATACTGGATAGAAAAAAAAATCCTACTTTCGCATAAGTAAAACTTTATTTTTTTAATTTAAACTGGTGGCTCAGTGGCAAAGTGTGCCGCTGGTGAATATTAGGGCTGATGTCCATTTCCCCGGCGGCTTTGTTGTAGACACTGTTTCAAAATACGAGGTGACTCGATGGTGTCTGGAATGTTCAGCCTCTTGCCTCGTGAGTCAGACTACTACTACACACATCACTGTTCCCAGAGCTGAGTTGCCCCTTTACAGTTTGGGAATGATGTGGGGGGAGAATAAGTCTGATGAGGTTCTGTGACGCTCTTACAGTCATAGGAGACCGAGTCAAAGTGAATCCCGAACTTCAACAAACATCCATCGCACCGCCGGGACTCGAACCCAAAATCCATGGCACCGAGAGCTAGAGCTTTTATTCAGACCCTCGTTAGTCGGACTACTTGGTGAAAGTTTTCTGATTTTTTCTCCCATGCGATACGAATGCGGGCTTTCCCCCAAACAAGTCTTCCCGGAAGGCACTGTCCTCCTTTAAGGCGACTCGGAGCCAAGTCAGACTTCTACCTATAGGTGCTCCATCACAACAGAAATTGCCTCCTTTCCATGCGACCTTGTGGAAATTATTGTCGTATGCTATAAAACTAGCTATAAAACTTAATAAAAAAACGTTAAAAATTGATTAACGTATAAAACTTTATAAAAATGCATTCCATTTCTAGAGTGAATAAATTTCAACACACAGATTTAAAAAAAATACTAAATATATGTTTAATAATATATGTTTCGAAATATCAAATAGTATTTCTTAAAATATAGTCTGCATATAGGGCAGATAGAAACGCATATTTATTCGTAGAAAATCTGGTATGAAGTATGAGAAAGAACTCTTACTGAAAAATATGGTCAGGATGCCATAATAGTCTAGGGTTGCATGAATTGTAAAGGCATTGGGGAGAAAAAAAAAATTATTTTTTTGAGTCTCCAAAAGATTAAATGGGATATTTAGATAGTTCAAAGTGAATAATATGTATACATAGAAGCATATCTGAATGTTTTATTCACATAAATATCTTAACTTGATAACTTTTATGTTGACTTAAGTTCCAAAATGTGTAGTTTTATGTAGACTTTAAGCTCCAAAAATAAAACTTCAAATTATTTATGTGTGAATATAGTCTCGTAATACCATGCAATATATGTTTGTAGTAGTGCAAATGCGGTAGGGCCCCCGTTGGGCGCAAGTTTGTGGTAGATGTCGTTTGTTTGTGCACCTAGAACTAGGTGTGATCGAATCACAAGAGTACACATTTAAAAAACGAACCATTTTAGTTACAAGCGCACGAGCACGACACACTACAAAGATTAATATACAACGGACATTTAAAGACATATATTTAAGTGGAAGGATTCCACTTCTAAACTGTCAATAAAGTGACTTGGATATACGCTGGATAGCGAAATTGATGGTGGATGAGAGTCTGTAGGCCCATTTATGCACAGGAGGGTGCTAACTATATCTTCTCTCGAGGTGAGAGGCTGTGAACTGAAAGTTTCTGAAGTATCAACTGATTATACAGTTGTGGAAGGACTCCAATTCCATCTCTCGGGATGAGATCATAACTAACGGCAGCACCTGTTTTGCCGTACGTCCTCTCGGGCGAGAGTCTCGAAGCCTACTGACTATTTCTTCTGAACGCCGCAATGGGCGCTCTTGCAGTGCGTAGGTGGAGCCACGGTTTCATGTTTTATTTCTACAAAGTATTTTATAAATTTGTGTAATTCTCAAAAATTGGGTCATTTATAAATGTATGCATATTACTGTAAATAGTTTGAAATGTTACTAATTGTTTTTTTTTCCTTGCAGGTAAGCTGATTATTTAATTCTATATTTCTAGTTGAAATGCAGTGTTATATACTGTGAGTAAACTTTTGTATTATTTTACTTGATATTGACATAAAATAACGCCTTCTAATTTGCAATAAGTTAGGCAGATATGACTTGACCTTGCCTAGATTCAACGAAATTATATAGTAATTTATTTTGATCAACTTAACTAATTTAACTAATTTACATAAAAATAAATTAATGGAAAATTTTTAGGAAGTTATAGTAACCAAAATAACACTACACTCAAAAATTTTGTAAGACAATTAAAAATATAGCAACAAAATAATTAAAATCTTCAAGATCTTGGATTAAAAGAAAACAAAAATTAAATATAGCATCTACGGTAGAAATTTAAATATAGCATCCATGGTACTCGCTGCTTTCAGAAACGAGGAGACGCGATGGATAGTGTGAGAAAGTGAGTAAAAGTGTATCACATCTATAGACGAGAACTTATCAATACATGGTCGCATTTTTTCGCGATATAAAAACAAAGTGACGCTGTTGTTAATGTCAGATAATCTTAAGACGGTTTCGGAGATACGAGAAACTTCAATAAAAAAAAAAATTTTTAACATTTTTTTTTTTTTTTGTTGTTGCATTTACTGCACACTTTTTTCTACAAAAATCATTCATTTCGTTCTTAGCGATTGGTATGGTTAATAATGTGGCAATTTTTGCTAATTCCAAAAGCCTTTACAAGACTCTTAAGGTGAATTTCCACTGAATACTAAAATATCATGTCGTAGAATGCCAGCCAATCAAATGCTGGTTCTTGGTCCCTATTAAACGAATTTTATATGTATTTTTAGGCAAATTTGTAACCCGATTGACTCCAGTTTCGTTATAGCCCCTTATCAGATAATTTCAGGGCGGTTAAAAATTGTTCAAGCTATAAGATGCAGAGTGATTATAATTAAATTCTCACTTTCAAATTGCTGTCAAAAAGAAACACTCGTCACAATGAGTTCGCATTTGAACTGAAGATACTTGAAGAAGAGGAAATCATCAAAAGGTTTCCACCGATTTTCCCATCCAACTGGGTATGACCTGGCCGTGATGGTGTGCCACTCGCAGTGCCACAACTGTTGAATGACTTGGAAATCATTTTTTCCGTCCAAAAACCGAAACAATCCAGCACATTGAATACTACAGTTTGTTTCATGTGCAACTCATGCCAAATGCGTTGTCATTTCGATCCCAACTACCACTGACAATCGAACTCACTTTCGTCATGCCGCTTACGGCGCTCTCTATTCATACACTTTGGAACTTTGTTTTGGATGCCGTACCGTTTCCCCCTTATTTCAGTATCTTGAGTTCAAATGTGAAATCAGTGTGACGAGTGGTTTTTACAGCATTTTGAAAGTGGGACGTTATTTATAATCACCCTGTATGTATAGGGGCAAAGTTGTAAGCCAACTGTCACGAATTTCGTTATAGCCTCTCATCATGCTATATAAGGTGGGCTGAAAGGTTCATAGGCTGACACATAGATGGCGCTACTAGTATTAAATCCATATGAGATTTTTAGTTAGCCCGAACCTTCAAAAGACACGTGTAGAAATTTGACAGCTGTTGCACTATTAGTATGTGAGCTGCAGCATTTTTAGTGAAGCAACTTTTGTTAGTTTGAAAAAAATGGATAAAAGGAATTTCGTGTGTAAATAAAGCAATGCTTTTTGGCGAAAAAAAAAATGCTATTGAAGCCAAGGCTTGGCTTGATAAACATTATTTGGACTTTGCACCAGGAAAATCAACCATAGAGAAGTGGTTTGCTGAATTTAAACGAGGCGAAAGGAGCACCGAGGACGATGCACGCAGTGGACGCCCCAAAGAGGCTGTTACCGACGAAAACATCCAAAAAGTCCACAAAACAATTTCTGATAACCGTAAAGTGAAGTTGATTGTGATAGCTGAGACCCTAAAGATATCAAAGGAACGTGTTGCACATATCGTGAATAAATATTTGGATATGCGAAAGCTCTGTGCAAAGTGGGTGCCGCGCGAGCTCACAATCGACCCAAAAAACAACAACAACGAATGGATGATTCTAAGCAGTGTTTGGAGCTGTTCAATCGCAATAAACCCGAATTTTTGCGTCGATGTGTGACAATGGATGAAACATGGCTCCATCATTTCACACCGGAGTCCAATCGACAGTCAGCCGAGTGGACTTCACGTGATGAACACTCAAAATGCTATAACTCGCATACTAATAGTGCACCACCTGTCAAATTTATGCACGTGTCGTTTGAAGGTTAGGGCTAACTAAAAATCATATGGATTTAATACTAGTAGCGCCATCTGTGTGTCAGCCTACGTACTTTTCAGCCCACATGTTATATATATCTAAAAAATTTTCGGTACTGCAAAATTTTCTTCCTTATTATTATTTATTAAAATTGCATTACTTTTCGGTACTGCAAATTGGGCAAATGCGATGATTTCCATTCCCAGCCATCGTTGCATAATTTCCCCATTCTGCAGCATTGCATTTTCCCTGCCCATGCCTGATTTAAATTACGATGTGCGCTGCAATCTTCTTTCTTTAAGCCCATTACCGCTCAGGTAATCGAACGCGCACCTGATCTATGGCGGCGTTCATTAAGCCATTTGTTATGCTAATAATCGCCCCATTCCCCCGGGTTTCGAGATTATTTTGATTAAGGGCTAAAAGGGGTGGACTTTGTTAGGGATTCGCCAGCAGTCGAATGGGTTTTTAATTACTGTTTACGTGCAGACTTGTCTGAACATGCAGGATGTAAAAAGTGGCTCTCAAGTTGCGAGTTAAAGGAATAGTTAGCTACGTAGTTTTTAGTTAAAACTCGTTAGAGTAAAGCAGTAAATTATAATATTGTATTGCTAAAAAGCTGCGTTTTAAAAAACTTAAAAACTATAATTCTTAAAGCTCCAATTTTTTCTTTCAATTTGTCTATTTATTTATTTTTACCTTGTGCAGAGACTGGAACACTGGTTCTCAAATTTTTTGAATTCAGAGAATATTTGTAAACCTTATAAATAATTGCAGACGCACTGTAGACAAATTTCTAAGAAATATGTTACAGTAATTTAAGCCAATATTACAGAAAAATAAAGCTATCAAAATATAATGAAAGCACCTTAAGTACACTCTTGTCCAAAATAATCTGTAGATGCATAAGTTTACGGATTTTTCAGAAACTGTGAACTATAATTTTATGAATTTGTTTGGAAAAATACATAACATTATGATACATAAATACACAGGAAAAATTTAAAAGTGCTGCATATGATATATAATTGTAGCATGAAACAATAAAAATGGTAATATAATGTGACGAAAGAGAGTTCAGAAAAAGTAAGCCTCGCGGATTTAATATGGAATGTGATCTCCCTTGACTTGTATCACAACATGTTTTTATGCTGGCAATAACGTTATTAACTTCAGTTTGGGAGAATAAGCTCCACTCTAGCAGCAATGTCGTCTTCAGAGCATTTACTTCTCCAGGAAGATGATGTCTACCTGCAAGTGCTCTTCCAAAGTAAGTTCTCTGTCGGGTTGAGATCAGGATACTTTGCCGTCCACGATATTCGCTGAATGTTTTCACTTTCAAGGAATTCGTCTACGAGGTTTACTCGATGTGGACGAGCATTATCGTACATAAATAAACAGTCAGATCCATATGCACCTCTGGAAAGTCTTACATAAGGCTCCAAGATCTCATCCCGATATCCGTGGGCGGTCACAGATCAGCTTTTGAAAACGTGTAAGAGCGTCCTTCCATCGATCATTATTCCTCCACATACCATCACAACACTCCACTACCAAAACTGTCAGGTTCCATAATGCTCAGAGGATAATTTCTTGTTCCTGACTTCCTCCAGAATTAAAGCATTTATAATCACCTTTAAAACTAAACCTCGACTCATCAGTAAAGATTAGATGGGACATATGGTGTTCACTCCAGTTCTGCATTAACGCTCTTTGGAACTTTTATGTGAATGAAGAAGAAAAAAAAAACAGTTAGCTGTTTGTAATGAAAGCTGCCTTTGAACGGGAAAACTAACAAGTAAAGGAGTAACTTTAAATTATTTTTATATTTGGGCAGATATGTCTCTGGAAACTGATAATCTTCCCTTTGAAAATCATTGTTATAGAATCCCAAAACAGTCTTAAGTATTTTTTAATTAAATAAAAATTCTAAATTTTAGGACATAGTTAGGCAATACAATTAAATGAATTAAATGAATTTTATAATACCAGTGTTTTATGCTTATGATACATTGCAAAGGATCGGTTATAAAATCGATTTAAAATTAAATCTAACTATTAATCGCAAGTATAAAGTGCGATATTAAAAGACAATTTTAAAACTGATATTTCTAGTGGAGCACAAAATAAATTTTGGAAAAAAAATTGTGTTTTCTTATTTAGTTTTTAAAAATATTTCATCAGTTTTTAGACGTAAAAAATGTATAAATATAAGTACTACAACATTAGTTTAAGATTTTACGTTTTCTTAATTCATACATTAATTATATTCAAAAATTATATTTATAATTTTGTTACTAATCCCCCCCCTGGTGCAGTAAAGCCTACACCAGGTCCAAAAGACCCGTCGCAGGCGACTGGATCTAGTAACATGCAGCTTTACTTTAGCGAGGAACCACGAGGACTGAAAACTGACTCAACCTCAACACAACATTCTATGATCCTATTAGAGCGGGACCACCGGTTTAAAGGAGATTCCAAATCACTACAACATCCATGGCACCGCCGGGACTCGAATCGAAACCTGTGGCACCGAGAGCCAGAGCGATAGACATTCGGTCATTTATGTCCATAAATGCACAATACTAAACATAATAATCAAACCAATACATCCACTATTAAACATTATTCATATTAACAAATCACATTTAATATTTACATTGAAAGTTGAATTTGAAATAAAAACATAGACCATTTGTATAATGTATTCGATTCATGCACAGCTTTTCATTTACTTTAACTCTGCATGTATTAATTGGTTTCTATTTTTACATATCACTCTGAGATAGTTTGAACGAAATACATACGAGATGTTTACATTTCCGTGATGTCCCGATATATTGATCCGATACCCGATATCTGGATGTCATGCAGGTAAAAAAAAACCAAAAACAGGGAAAGATCGATATTTGATAGTTTGTTTTTTGCCGGACACACTTTCTTGTAGCGTGATAGCTTCGACCGAAAACGTATTGATCACCATTTCACGGGAAAATGGACGATCCACTCAACGGAATAAATTAGGCCCATTTTCGGCGTGGAAACTCGCTAATATGTCTTTCGTTTTTTTTTTTTTTTTTTTTTTTTTTGGAACACCATTTCTTGAATAAATGGATAGCGCATGTACGGAATGGAGGCTATAGCAACACCACAACTTAAAAATATTTATCGAAAAATAATTTTTAGCTTTTTTGGGAATTATTCGATTTCATGTACCTGTAAAAAAAAAAAATGCGCAGTATTTTCTTGAATTGTAGGTTTGTATCCTATGCCTAATTGAAAGTTTGAAAAAAACCCAATTAGTTAATAATGGAAAAAGTCCAGTTAGTTAATAATGGAAAAAGTCCAGTTAGTTAATAATGGAAAAAGTCCAGTTAGTTAATAATGGAAAAAGTCCAGTTAGTTAATAATGGACAAGAAAAAGTTCAATTAGTTAATAATGGACAAGAAAAAGTTCAATTAGTTAATAATGGACAAGAAAAAGTCCAATTAGTTAATAATGGAAAAAAAGTTGGTTATTAATAATGGAAAAGAAAAATAATTTTTATAGAAATTAGCTATAAAAATAAAGTTCGACCTGTTGACCAATTGCAGGGATGGGCAAACTTTTTTCGGTTGGGGGCCAAAAATTGAAAAAAAGAAAAGTTTTGTGGGCGAAGATACATTTTTCTGAAATTTTAAAAACAATATACAAGTATTACAAATTAAATATGTTAATGAGATGAATGAAATGGCGATTTCATTTTTCATAGGACTATTCCTTAGATTGAGGTTCGAAATGAGATGTACTGATTCTAAGGAACGAGGCTAAATGCTCATCTGTTAGTCTACTTCCGAAATCATTCTTTCTAAGGTTTATAGTTGAAAACACTTGCTCACATACATAAGATGAAGCAAACATAACACTGATTTCCTAAGCGTGAGATATTAAATTTAGAAAACTTAATTTCGATAATGATTTCTAAAACTCCAACTTTGACGCCACAGCTAATAGAGTTTTTTCTAAAACTCCAACTTTTTTCGCTAGCGCACATGCTCAGTTTCCTATGAGCATGCGCGCTAGAGAAAAGCTAACGGACGGCCTACGGTAACTAACGTACGGTATGCAAAAAGCTCTCTAATAACTAGCAAAGAACTTCCGATTTTAACACTTTACCGATTGAAAGCTGTTTGTGCTTGCTATTTCCGTCGATTTATGTTTGTAGAACAAAAACAAATAAAGTAAAAAGTTCATCAGTCCTTTTAAAAAAAAGGAAGAAAAAAACAATATTTCATCAAAATAGAAAAGGAGATGGATATATAATATATAAATATATGTATTTCTTTTAATTTGCCTCGGACCCAAAAATTAAAATTCTATCCGCGGGCCAAATGGAACCTTCCGGCGGGCCGTAATTTGCCCATCCCTGGCCAATTGGCTAGCGCTCTGGCCTTTGGTAACTGAGGCTTCATGTTCGAATCCTGCCTGTGGTGTGGATGTTTGTGAGGGGTTCGGAATCTACGCTAAATTGTAGGTACCGGTCTAATGAGCCTAAAGTGTGCAAAAAATGACTGTAGAGCGATAAACCAAACCGTGTTTCTATAATTTTTGAGATTCAGGTTTCTTTCTCTAATCAACTGTTTAATTCTACCACTTACAATTGAATCGGAATTTTTTAACTTGAGGGTTTTTGCACTCCATAAATTTTTTTTTGTTTCATTAAATGCAGTTAAAAATAAAGAAACAAAAGTAACCTCCAGTTTTAAATTTTAATTTTCTATTTCAAAACTACATTTTAAAATGCATGAACGATGGTTCTTTAGCCATCATAAAAATTTCACACCTCTAATCTTCTTATTTCCAAGAAGAATTGTGCATAAAGATGATGAATTTAACATGGGAGAAATAGGACTTTCGCAATAAATAGTTACCTCTTAACATGGAGCAGACGCAACCAGATTCTTAATGAATCTCTAACCAATCAAATCTTTCAACATTTAATAGCATGAGAGGTGGGTTGGATTATTTACCTGTCGAAAACTCGAGATCCGATGCTAGCAAATAAAGTATTAAGCGTTTTGAAACAAGCACCGGCAATTGAACTTCTATTCAAATAGTTGAATGGCTCGTTTTAAACTGTCTCTATTCACCCGATATTGAATCACAATCCGTGTTGATTCAGAGCTCAGAATAAACACGTCTCTAGCCGGGCAAGCTTCAGGGCTGTTTGTCGCAAATGGAGTCGCTATTGACTCTGTTTTACATATTAAGTCAAGATATTGTCGTTTATACCTTAATATTGAAGTTGCAAATAGATGTCTTTTTTGTCATTCATGCTGTGCATGGTGCTTTTCATTATTCGGCGAAGATTTATTCTGAATTCGAATAACTTGGAAACTTAAAAGTCGTGTGATTAAATTTTTCTTCATTAAAGGTTTGCAGACTGAAATTTTCTATTTCAAATTTTCAGTAAGATTTGATTTAGTTTGGTTTGTCGCTCTACTGTCATTTTGTGCACACTTTAGGCTCATTAGACCGGGAGCTACGTGCATTTCGAACCACTCCCAAACATCCATGCCACCGTCAGGTTTCGAACCTAGTAAGATGAAATGAGTTTGTAGTGACAATATGATAGAAATCGTAAATAAAATGAAATAAAGCACTTTCAAAAAAAAAAAAAAAAAATTGAATATATTTTTTAAACTACCTATTCAGAAAAAGCAGCTCTATTTTTATTTACATTAAAGTATGCTGATGACAAAATGCCACAGTATATTAAGGGATCATCATCATCAGTGGCGCAATAACCCCATGGGCCAAGGCCATTTGCCTACTGTCTGAAACAGAAGTTTTTTTTTTTTACTTGATAGGGTTGTTAGTTCTACGCTCTTGCAGTCATATTAAGACAGGGAACCGGTTTATTCCAAACCACTACAAACATCCCTGGCATCACTTGGACTCGAATCCGAAACCTGGGGTACCGAGTACCAGACCGCTAGCCACTCAGTCTTATTTCCGAGAAGAATTGTGCATAAAATAATTATGGGGGAAATGGAGCTTTCCCAGCAGATAGTTATCTCTTAACATAGAACAGACACAAACCAAACCAATCCCCCTTTCAACATTTAACAGTATGAGAGGTGGGCCGGATTATTTACCTGTCGACATCTCGAGCAAATAGAGTATGAAGCGTTCCGAAACAGGCACCGGCAATTTAACTCCTTTCCAAACTGTTGAATGGCCCGAATTTAAACTGTCTCCATTCACCCTATATTGAATCACAATCCGTGTTGATTCAGAGCTCCGGGTAAACACATCTCTACCCGAGCAAGCTTCAGAGCTGCTTGTCGCAAATGGAGTCGTTATTGACTCTGTTTTGCATATTAAGTCAAGACATTGTCGTTTGTCCCTCACTATTGAAATCTGTGTCTTGTAAATAGACGTCTTTTTGTCACCCTTACTGGGAATGTGTTCATTTATTTGGTGTGGATTTATTCTGAATTCAAATAATTTGAAACTTAATAAAGAAAAATTAATCACATGAATTTTAACTGTTTGACAGACAGAAATATTCAATAAGATTTCAAGATGAATAAAAATGAAATAACGGACATTTATTAAAAAATTTTTTGACATACCTATTCAAAAAAGGCAATCCTATTTTGTTTTTACAGAGGGCCTGAATGGCCGAGTGTCTAGCGTTCGGTACCACAGGTTTCGGGTTCGAGTCCCGGTGGTATCATGGATGCTTGTAGTGGCTCGAAATCCACTTTAAACCGTATGTCCCGGTCCTAACAGGATCGTAGAGCGTTGCGGGGGCATTGTGACTCCGCGTCCGTGGCTTATCTTCCAGTGACACGAGCCCCCTGGGTAAGAGTAACTTGCCTTAAAGGCATCCAAGACAGTTGTCTAAGTGTTTGCCAGTTGCATTAGAACAATTTTTCTCTCACATTAAAGTATACAAATGACAAGATGCTACAGTATGCTAAGAGAAAGGGATGCTTTTTATTACATTTCAAGATTCAACGTTGATTAGCCTGTCCTACTAAAATATAAACTATTGCAATTTAATACATACATGTAAACTGACAAGAACGACTTAGAGAAATGGTTGCTTTTATTATTACATTTTACCGCAGATTACATTATTGACCCAATCTGCTTGGGTTTGTCGCTCTACGGCCATTTTGTGCACACGAGGCTAAACAAACCGGGACCTATAATTTAACGTGGATTTCGAGCCACTGCCAAACGTCCATGATACCGCCAGGATTAGAACTTGAAAGTACTGGTACCGAAGCCTAGAGCTCTAGCCAATTGGCCACCAGGACGCAGACAGACGAGGGAGACTCTGTGATGATCAAGATAATATTTGTATGCTGGCTGGGTACCTGCTATAGGGGCACGATAACCGAGTGGCTAGCACTCAGGCGCACGGTACTACAGGTTTCGTGTTTGATTCCCGGTGGTGCCATGGATACTTGTAGTGGTTCCCCTTTAGTCCGTAGGTAGGTCCCGGTCTCATATGACTGTAAGAACGACACAGAACCCAATCAGACTTCTTCTGACCCGCATCATTCCCAAACTGTAAAGGGGCAACTCGGCTCTAGGCACAGTGGTGTAGTAGTGGCTGCCTGCTATGAATATTTTAATATCACATGTGGGGGATACAACTCCTGAATGCAGTTACTCATCAGTTGGCTATAATGTTGTATACATAAACGAAGTTCTGTCTTCAATACCCGTTAGTGGGTTGTTCCTGTTAACTGAAGCTTAAACACCATGTACATTCATTCATCACTTTGAAAATGAAGGCTGTAGTTTCAAAAGTAAATTCAACATGTCACAGAGCATATCAAGGACACCCTCACAGCGTGGTACATGTACACACACATATTAATCCCAAAAGTCCCAAATCCGGATTACTTCCCCTACTCTTTCACTCCCAAATTTTGAATGCAACTCAAATCCATCTCTATTTCATATTTCAAACACGACACAAAGACTGCAACTGCCCCCTCCCTTTACACGACAGCATGGTATCTTCTGTATCACTGGTTTCTATATCATGGGGATCCCCGTCCATTGTCGCGAGGGGGGTGGGTGATTCAAAACTGCTGCCCGTTCTTCAAGGGTCAAGGGAGGGAGGTTCGAACAATGACAGGGGAGGGGTGTCGCGTAGCGGAAGGGTTGAGAGATTCGGGCGGGTGATTGACGTTTTCGAAGCAGAGACGCATCTATGAGTCCATCGAAAAGGCAGAGATGGATCTCTGTTAATTATGGAGGAGATTTTTGGAGAGGGGGATGGATGATCCGAGAGAGTTAATTGGGATCCTCATCATCCAGCCTTCTTTTCATTGGCCTTGACAGCGGAGGATTGTGCCAAAATTATGATGGTTTTGATACAGTGTACTTTTGCATAAAGTTCCGTATATTCTGGTATAGTTCAAAATATTTTTAGTTAGACATGGATATACGAAAGATTTATATATTAATGAAGTACATTTTCAAATAAATCTGTACACTGTGGTCGACTAATGTGAAGTGAGTTTTTGTAGATTGACTAAAACATGGAAAACAGCTAACATATGTAACAGCGAATACATACTATTTGAATCTTACAAATTCGACACATTAAGGTAATATAGGTAGATTATATAATCAATATAATCCACTTATCCATATATAATGATAGGTAGATTGTATTGTATATATGTATATTGATCTACCTACATAACCTTAATCATTATATATGGATTGCTAATCCTAATCCCTATATAATGATTAAGGTTATGTAGGTAGATAGATTATTGGTTCATTATTTCAGCACACTGAACTTATACATGCGACTTTATTTATGATTTCGATATAAAGCAATATAAACATGGCTTACAACAGGAGTGGCCAATTCAAATGATGTTGCGGGACACTTTGGAAATGTGTCCTGAGTCCGCGGTCCGCCTATATACTTATATACCCTCCTATTAGATTGAGAACCCCTGTAGACATTTTTTGGGAGTGAAAAATGGAAACAGAATGAGTTATTCCTTTTGTGAACTATTATTCTTACATGTCCCCATAGACAATATACTAATCATGATACTACGCGCACACTGTAAAGAAATATAGAACACTCAAAATGAAATATAAAAAAATATATAAATATAAACGGGGATCATTAAAAAATATTTGACTAGTACGATATTCGTTTCTCCACTCATCATGAATTCGCAGAATATAATTTAATTATCATAAGTGTAAACTCATCCATAAAACACTCAATATCTATCGTATATTCTCAAGACTATTATTTTAAAATCAAAGTTCCTTTTTTCCACAAAATTTCGACACTTCATGTTTGAATAGAGGGATGCACATATAATGTATTTCTTTAATATATTGTTTTTCTCTACTTTGGCCATTATGAAACGAATATATTTTGTAAAAGTGTGATACATCTCACGGGCCGGAAACATGTTCAAGGCGGGCCGCGGGTTGGCCACACCCCTGGCTTACACGATCCTTATTTACTCCTGTGGCACTGAGCGCTGGACAATCGTTCATCCAGGCCCATATTTGAAAGTAGTAAATGGAAGGGATGCCATCCACAGAGTCATATGCTACCACTGGGGCGTGATGCGAGCATCTATAGGCATTTGTTAGACGAAATTCTTTCAAATAGACATATCATATGCATCATAATTTTGTTTTTTGAATATGCTGTAACATATGGCTTTATTGGAAATCAATCCATTACAATAAGGATCACACACAAAGAAGGAACAGGCAGAACAAACACACGAGACAGAAATCGACACTCAGTCGGTCTCACGCACCACAAAAAGTCAAAGGGGCAGAGAGTCAATAAAGGGGGTATACATTTTATTTTAGTCCATGAGGCCCCCTGGCCTCCCAATACAACTGTAAGACTTCTCCTGGCGCTGAGCCCTCCTGTTCAGTCCTGGACATTTCAGAAGATGTTCTGAATTCATGGTTCCAGATCTACGTTGTTGGCAAGTATTTGAGACGAGGACACCTGTCCTGTTTAGGTGTTCCGCAAGACAGTCGTGTCCGGTTCTTGATCGAAAGTTGGTAACCGCCTCTTCAAGTGGTCTAACGTTAAAGATTTTCCAGCTGTCTTGAAGAGTGTGCTACGTTTTGCCTCCAGATTTAATTAGGATATTATCTAAACAGTTTCTTAACTTTTTTTTTTTTTTTGAATATAAGCGTATCTCTTTGGATGTTTTCTTTCCAAGATTGGACCGTGAACAGAAGGCAGCGATGTCGATAAGCCGAGAGAGCGACGAACTTGGCACGATTTCGAAAACGTTTTCCAACGATAAGCTCTCCGCTTTCGGTTTGCGTGAATGCGCGAGATCTCTCATCTGGAGGCCACCTCGGAGCTAAGTTTAGTAGGCGCTCTCTTGTTGCAGGTGAGCGAAGTTCAAGTGTGCCTCCGCTTGTTTGCTCTTCGCGACTCCTAATTGGATCCGCTGCTTGAGGATTCATGGATGGCAGTTTCCGTAAAAGAAACCTCCCTTGTTTTCGATTTCATTGCAAACAATGCTTCGGGCTTCCACCTGAAAAGGAGTGTAATTCGTCAATAAAGTAACTTTGACGAATAGTTATTTTATTCGTCAAGGTTTATATATATATATACAGTCCAGTCACATTAATGTGACCACCTGTCAAAAAGCCAGAATAGACACCCTTGTATATTCTGGCTTTAAGTGGAGTGTGGTGTTAAGTGGAATTCTTTCCAGACACTCCACTGCAATGGGCTGCCACCTGCCTTTTGTGATGGGTTATTTCACGTTCACGTCGAAAGTAGATGGTGGTCACATTAATGTGGCTGGACTGCGTATATAAATATATATATATATTTCTGTATATATATGACTCTGCATACTGTGGGTTTAGTTTGAGTTGATTTAAAAAATGCAAAATCCTCAAAATTAAGAAATTAACGAATTTTTTTATATTAAACTTCTTAGCATGTTGCGGCCTGATGCTTGGTTAGTGCTCTGGCCTTTGGAACCACAGACTCCAGGTTCGGATCATGGTGGTGGCATGGATGTTTGTGAGGAGTTCGGAATCCACGTTGAACTCCAGATCCCAGTCCGTTTAGCCCTCCTGTGTACAAGAGGACCGTAGAGCGACGAACCAAACCAATCTTAGCTTGTTTGGCAGACCTTTTTAGTTCCGAATATGTTCGGGGCTTTTTTGTTCATTTTGTGCGCATCTTTGTAGGCACGTCGTTACCGCCCATCTACATTAATATGTTTCTAATGATCCATTTCATCAGAATGTAGATCGCTTCAACACCTTGCAATTGTCGATTGCTTGTGTTGGATTCGCAATGAATTCTATTCAAAACAACGCTCCTATTCCTATTATGGTGAAGATGTGGAATCTTGTTACTCTTTTGATTGTTTCTTTGCTGATTAAACAAAAACAATGATTCATTACATCATACTGTAATATAAAATAATCTTAAAAATTATATCTACCATTTTAAATAAGGTTTGTGATTGAACATCTGAAATTTTCTTTTTTTTTTCTCTACAGACACACCACTTGAAATAAACTTCCGTCAAGCGGAATTTTTATACAAATACTGCATTTATTATTTTTTTTTTATGTCATCAAGTAATTTAGAAGACTGCCCGGTAAAAATGTGTTCAGTTCGTTCACAGGCGGGCTTGGATTCGAATCCGCTGGTAGCGTCCGTTGCATTCACTGCTTTCAGATACAAGAAGACTCGATAGTGGTTGGTGATGTTTTTAAGCACCTTACATAGATAGTCAGGTTGACTGGTGGGAGTGTTCCGTGCAGGAAAGTTGCCACTAGAATTTCTCCTGGAAGGCAATGTTATCCTTTGTTGTTGTTATCGTGTCCATGGATTTAAAATATAATTATCAAAGTCAGATCAAGTCAAAAGTCTTCACGATAGCGGCCGCTAGCAACGGCGCTTCACTCTACGGGGCCTCGATTGGCACCCTACCCAATTGCAAGACATGGGGTGTGAGTGCTGGGCACTCTAGAATGTGCTTAGGTGTTAGGAAAGCGTTGGGGCTATTTTTTGCATGGGATGTATTCCTGGTCTTGTCTGGGAGAATCTTCATCCCTCTGTAATGATGAGTTCTAAGTCTAGCTGATGTCAACTCCCTAGGTATGTTATCCCTTTCGTGACATATATAACTATGATGTAACCGATATCATGGTATATATAACCGATATCGAACTAATAATAATAATAATAGTTTTTTAGAAATTGAATATTAATGTAATTATTTAACTTTTTTTTTTTGTCGCTACTTCTTAAAACGGATCATTCTGCACATGAAATAAAAACTTAGATAAATAATTCAGCTAAATAAAATTACAAATTCAGCTTTATTTTATTTTATTATTTATTTATTTATTGTTATTATTATTTTGATTTTCATAATAGTAAGAAAAAAATAATTGTAAAAAAAAGTTAATCTTTGTACGATGCATTATATTATATGGCACCTCGTTCTTATATCATATTATACTATGGTAAAACATTTTTCGCCAAGGGTTTCGGCACTGAAAGGTTACCAGCCGGCTTTCGCAAATAAATAGCATTACAAATTTTAACATAATAACATTCCTTCCCATTTTTTAAATTATTTTGTTACCCTATAAACAAATTTGCCGTAGAAAAATCATATTTTATTCCCGTTTTATTTTACATATACAATACATTAGTGCTTTTTATCCTTTGTATTTGGCTATTCACAAATCGATAAAAAAAGGAATGTTAGAAGTGCCGAGATTATGAATACATATTTTACGTATTCATAATCTCAGCACTTCAAAGGAATACATTTGTAATTTGAATGAAAAAAAAACAAGTAATCTTCTTTGAGTCTCGGTTAAGACATCCCATTTGCCGGGTAGATTTACAAAAACAGCATTTTTTGTATCCATTACTGTATGCAAAAAAAGGCATCAAAACCCAACCACTTCGAAATGCACCGTGAATATTAAAGTCCTTAGTCTTGATGGACGAGGTGGCATTTGACGGACACGCCCCCACTGCAATCACAAAAACAGGATTGCAGTACTTCTGGCGATGGAGAGAAAAAAAAATGCAAGGTCTTCTCCAAAACTTGAATCCAGGGGATTAAAAAAACAAACCTGGAAATCTCCCCCATCCGAGGAGACTCTAAAGATCTTAATCTTTTCTTTTTTTCCCCGGTTTTATTTTCCTGCTTTCTTTTATTCGGAGGGATGGAATGACAGCTTTCCAGAAACACGAGTCGAGATTTGGGAAGCCATTAAAAGGATGTTTGTTCCTCTGCGATGTATGCAAATAACCCATGGGGAGGATATAGATACATATACCAATATACCTATATATATATATAACGATATATAGTATAGTTATATATGTCTTGATATAAACGATATCATGGAATATATAACCAATAGTGAACAAAAAATCAACTTATAAAAAGAACTATTTTAAATATTGATGTAATTACTGCACATGGAATAAAAAATTTAGGTAAATAATACAAATTAAAAAATTGCAAAATTAGTTTCATTTATTATTTTTCTATTTTCGTAATGGAAGAAAAAAAATAATTGTAAAAAAAAGTTAATCGTTGTACAATACATTATATTTTTTGGCACATCGTTCTTGTACCCTATTTATACTGTGATAAAAACATGCTTTCGGCCAAGTGTATGGAATAAACAACATTAAAAATTGTATCCCAATAAGATTCTCTTCCCATTTTTTGTATTACTTTGTTATCCTATGAAAAGTTTGCCATCAAAAAAAAAAAAAACATATAATGAATAAGGAATAATATATATATATATATATATATATATATATATATATATATATATATATATAAAATGCGTGATTGCATTTTTTAACCCTTATATTTGCTATCCGCAAATCGATACAAATATGTATTCATAATCTCAGCACTTCTTCAAAGCGATCCATTTGTAATTGGAATGAAGAAAAAATCTTCTTTGAGTCTCGGTTAAGACATCCTATTTGCAGGGTAGATTACAAAAACAGCTTTTTTTTGTATCCATTTCTATACGCAAAAAACACACACAGCAACTTCTGAATGCACCGTGAATATTAAAGTCCTCAGTCTTGAGGAACGAGGTGGCATTTAACGGACACGCCCCCTTCTGCAATCACAGAAACGGGATTTGCAGTACTTCTGTGGAATGAGAGTAAAAAAAAAAAAAAAAAAAAGGAAAAGGAAAATTTACTCCAAAACTTGAATCCAGGGGATTAAAAAAAAACAAACCTGGAAATCTCTCCCCATCCGAGGAGCCTCTAAAGATCTTAATCTTTGTTGTTATCTTCCAGTTTTATTTTCCTTTCTTTTTATTAAAGGACGGCCATTAAAAGGACGTTTGTTCCACGGCGATGTATGCAAATAACCCATGGGGAGGATATAGATACGTATACCGATATACCTAGATATAACCGATCGATATATATATATATATATATATATATATATATGTCATGATATAACCGATATCATGGAATATATAACCAATATTGAAAAAAATCAACTTATAAAAAGCTATTCAAAATATTAATGTAATTATTTGATTTTTTTTCTTGTGTTTACTGATCATTCTGCGCATGAAAAAAATCAGATAAATAATTCAAATTTAAAAAAAATTACAAAAATCAGTTTCGTTTATTTTTTCATAATGGAAGGAAAAAAATAATTGTAAATAATTATTTGGCAGATCGTAGTTATACCATATTTATACTGTGGTAGAACATGTTTTCACCAATAAACAGCATTCCAAATTGTACCCCAATAAGATTACCATCCCATTTTTTAAATTATCGGTGGTAAACTTTTTATAACATAACATATAAAAAGTTTACCACCGAAAGAATACTTAAAACATATTTTATTCCTGTTTTTTTTTTTTTTACATATACAATGCATATTTTATATATATCCTCAAATCGATGTAAAAAAATGAATAAGTTTGATCGTTTGAGTATAAATACATATTTTATTTATTCATAATCTCTGCATTTCAAAGCGATGCATTTGTAAATGGAATGAAAAAAAAAACTACTTTGAGTCTCGGTTAAGACATCCTATTTGCTGGATAGATTTACAAAAACAGCAATTTTTGTATCCATTACTGTATTTAAAAAAAAAAAAAGCATCAAAACCCAACCACTTCGGAATGCACCGTGAATATTAAAGTCTTAGTCTTGATAGACGAGGTGGCATTTAACGGACACGCCCCATCCTGCAATCACAGAAACGGGATCACCGTGTCGGAAAGTTACCCTGAAAATTTCTCCTGGAAGACAATGTTATCCCTTTCGTGGCATATATATACATAGTTATATATGCCATGCTATAATATATAATGGAATATATAACCGATATTGAACAAAAATTAGCTTATAAAACTATTTTGAATATTGATGTAATTATTTTAGTTTTTTTTTTTTTTTTTTGTTACTGATGATTCTGCGCATGGAATAAAAATTTAGATAAATAATTCAATTTAATTAAAATTACAAAATCAGCTTCAGTTATTTTTTTATTGATTTTCATAATGGAAGAAAAAAATAATTGTAAAAAAGTTAATCATTGTGCAATGCATTATATTATTTGACCCAACATTCGTATACCACATTTATACTGTCACAAACTTGTCTTCGCAAATAAACAACATTCCATTCTAATTTTTAAGTTATTTTGTTATCCTGTGAAAAGTTTGCCATCGAAAAATATTTGAAAAATGTTTTAAATATGTTTTATTTTATATATGCATCGCGTTAATGCATTGTTTATTCTTTGTCCAAAATTCGATAAAAAAAATTGTATAAAAATATGTATTTATAATCTCGGCACTTCTTCAAAGCGATACATTTTTAATTTGAATGCAAAAAAAAAAAACTTCTTTGAATCTCGGTTAAGACATCCTATTTGCCGGTAGTTTACAAAAACATACTTTTTGTATCCATTTCCGTATGTTAAAAAAAAAATAAAAAAAATAAATAAAAACACATCAAAATCCAACAACTTGGGAATGCACCGTGAATATTAAAGTCCTTAGTCTTGATAGACGAGGTGGCATTTAACGGACACGCCCCCTTCTGCAATCACAGAAACAGGATTGCAGTACATTTGGCGATGGAGAGAGAAAGAAAAATTCTCCCAAACTTGAATCCAGGGATTAAAAAAAAAAAATCTGGAAATCTCTCCCCATCTGAAACTCTAAAGATCTTAATCTTTTCTTTTTTTCCCGGTTTTATTTTCCTGTTTTCTTTTATTCGGTGGGATGGAATGACAGCTTTCCAGAAACACGAGTCTAGATTTGGGAAGCCATTAAAGGACGTTTGTTCCCGGGCGATGTATGCAAATAACCCATCGGGAGAGAACGTTTCATGCGATGACGCAATGGGGAAGAAAGGGAAAAAAAAATATCGCCAACTTCATTTAAATGCCAAGTCTCTGTTGGGGGCCGGTGGCAAATCGCCACGACTGGCGTCGGAATTTCAATTGTTTGGGGGCGAGTTGGCGCCCCGGTTTAAAATTAGAGTAAGCCAGCCGATAACGGTTGCACAATTTTGTTTTTCTGTTTCAGTATGTGGCACTTCAAATAAACAATAGTCTGATAATGAAAAACAAATGTTATTTTCCTTACGTAACTCTGTAATTTGGAATATGATTTTACGATTTTAATATAAAAAACTATATTTAGTTAAATATAGATATATTCAGAAATGTTGTTGTTAATGTTTGCAAATGATATGTGGTAATTGAGTTTAAGCGGCTCTTATTGAAAATCTGCTTTATTTTTTATTATTATTTTAAAACATTTTTTTCACTGAATCTTTTCGAATTAATTAAGACACTAATGTTTTTTATATGGATTTTGTGTTGGATTATTTTTTATTATTTTAATTTTAAAAATAATTATGTCATTTCTTCTTTTCGTATTTTTTGGTTGTGTATGTACTGTATATATAAAAGATAAAAGAAGCAATTTTTCAAATTTATTTTGCTTCCCCAAAATTTTTCATGACAATACGGTAATATTATTTCATTAATATTACTATAGTATCCTGATGGTCGTGTGACTAGCTCTCTGGCGCTCAGTGCCACAGATTTCGAGTTCGAGTCCCGGCGGTGCCATGGATGTTTGTAGTGGTTCGGAATCGACTTTAAACTGTAGGTCCCGGTCTAATAAGATTGTTGGGCGTAGGGATGACAGCCCTATCCAGTAAAAAGAAATCATCTGTCGTCTCGAAATCTGCCAATTCGCAGACGGCTTTGGCTCCACGTTGTGGCTGTTGAGCAAATAATGACGATGATGATGATATATATATAATATATATTTATATTTGTATAGCATTTAAGGCTTGTGAAGATTGTCATAATTTTAATTAAATGGAATAATATTTGAATTTTACTTAACTGCTATTGTGGCACTCTTTATAGTATGTGAAAAATCGGTAGCAGATCGACTCTAAAACGGAAAATGTACAGCAAAATCAACGTTGCCCAGATGATCATAAGGGATCGCATTACACCTTACTACATCGATGATTTAAAAACGTTCGCACCCTACTCTTTAATATGATATAGAAGAGAATTTTTGCTTTTTTTTTTTTTATTGTCAATCGACTTTTATTAAAAACCGCCATATTATAAATTCTCAATTATTTTTCTAATACATTTCCACATAATTTTAATTGTTATGATTCAATAATTAAACGATGATGAAAAATATAACACAATTTATATTACTAAAATTTACAGCCGATAAAGTGTATCTATACCACTTCACTATTTTAAATTGAGAAGTGGAAAAAAATGGTGCTACAAAACGCATTAAAGATAACGCAAAACAAAGAATTGATAAGAAAAGAAAAAAAAAAAAAACAACCGGAATCGTTAAAAGATTGTTATTGTTATTTTTCTGCCGCGTCTCACGAGGCAGCGAAGATGTAATTTAAGACCTTCCCAAATCACACCAGGGAACCATTGAGAAGAAGTAGGAGTCTCTTCTTTTTTAAGTATGATTCTATCAATCTAATAGAAACGTGTCCCTGGAAATAATATCTGCGGAAATGGAAGAACGCTATCGGTAAAAAAAAATCGCTATTAAAGCAGAATTGAAATGGCCGATGACTTGTATCTTTCGCTTCAATTATTTCTCAAGTATTTTACGATGTGATTCAGTAACGGATTTCGAAATAAATGTTTCCGTTATAAAAAGCGTATCGCCTGTAGTGTTATGTCTCTTTAAAAATGCATTTAAAATTGGATTTTATAAATCTAGAGAAATATTTTATAACATGATTGTTTCAAATTATCATTCTAGAGACGGTTATTTCAAATTATCATTCTAGTGACGGTTATTTCAAATTATCATTCTACTGACGGTTATTTCAAATTATCATTCTAGTGACGGTTATTTCAAATTCTCGTTCACTTGAGAGTTATTTCAAATTCTCGTTCACCTGACAGTTTCACATTCTCATTCATACGATGGTTATTTCAAATTCTAAATTACATGACGGTTATTTTAAATTCTAGTTCACGTGATAGTTTCTTATTCTTCATGCGATGATGGTTTCAAATTCTCGTTCACTTAAGGATTTCACATTCTTCATGCGATGGTTATTTCAAATTTTGGTTCACTTAAGAATTTCACATTCTCTTTCATGCGATGATTGTTTCAAATTCTCGTTCACTTAAGAATTTCACATTCTCTTTCATGCGATGATTGTTTCAAATTCTCGTTCACTTAAGAATTTCACATTCTCTTTTCGATGGTTATTTCGATGATTGTTTCAAATTCTCGTTCACTTAAGAATTTCACATTCTCTTTCATGCGATGATTGTTTCAAATTCTCGTTCACTTAAGAATTTCGCATTCTCTTTCATGCGATGATTGTTTCAAATTCTCGTTCACTTAAGAATTTCACATTCTCTTTCATGCGATGATTATTTCAAATTCTTGTTCACTGGAATGGTTGTTTCAAATTCTCTTTCATGTGAAGGTTTCATGCGATGACTCTCATTCATGCCATGATTATTTCAAATTCTCTTTCATGTGATGAGTTTCGCACTCTCATTCATGCCAAATGGATTATTTCAAATTCTCTTTCATGTGAAGGTTTCGCACTCTCATTCATGCCCTGATTATTTCAAATTTCTAATTCACGTAATGATTTCACATTCACATTCACGTAATGATTTCAAATACTCATTCACGTAATGATTTCAAATACTCATTCACGTAATGATTTCAAATACTCATTCACGTAATGATTTCAAATACTCATTCACGTAATGATTTCAAATACTCATTCACGTAATGATTTCAAATTCTCGTTTACTGTATGATTTCAAATTCTCGTTCAAGTGATTGTTGGTTGAGTCAGATTTGCATTCCCGTGATGATGGTTACAAATTTACGGGACGTTTATTTCAAATTTACATTCACGTATTCCTTAATTCGAATTCTAGTTCACGTGAACGTTTCAAATTTTGTTTTAACAGTAACACTGCTTATAGTATCATTTGATCTCATTTTCAGATATGCTTTTAACTTTTAAATTGCAAAATAAATTTAAAAAAATACTCTTTTATTAAGGGAATTTTAAAAATGTGCCGCAATTGTTCATAGTAATTAGAGTTTTTTGTTGTTTGTTTTAAATTATAATAGCTTTTTCATTTTGTCGCACTATTTAAACGCGAGCAACATTGAAATGAAGTCCTATCACCTTTTGGGACGAGTTCGCAGTTGAACTGCTGCTGTAATTTACTGCTCTGCTTTCCTACGGATGACCCGATTCTTAAAACTTTTCTTTCTGGCAATATAATAGAGAATCCGCATAGGTAACGTCAGATCTGCTACAAAACACCCAGCGGAGTGATAGCCAATTGGCTAGTGCTCTGGCCGTTGGTACCACAGGCTTCAGGTTCGAATGATTGCGAGTGGTTCGGAATCAGCTTTAAACCTTATGTCCCGGTCTAAGGAGCCCAAATTGTGCACAAAATGACCGTAGAGCGACAAACCGAACGAAACCTACTAGACTGAGACTTGCAGTTTAAAGCGGATTCCGAACCACTCGCAAACATCCATAGCACCTCTGGGACTCGAACCCAATACCTGTGGCACCGAACGCAATTATTTTATACACATAACATGACAATAATAATTAGAATTTTTTCATGGAAATGGATTAATCCTTGTTTATTTCTTATGGAAAAAGTTCATTGGTATCTGCTCAGATCCTTGGGGCCGTTGGTACCACAGGCTTTAGGTTCGAATCCTGGCGGTGGCATGGATGTGTGTGAGGGGGTTCGGAATCCAGGTCAAACTGTAGGTCCCAGTCTAATTGGCCCGGGGTGTGTGCAAATAATGACCGTAGAGCGACAACTCAAACCAAGCTACAAAACACATCTACTTTCAAAACAGATAGGCTCGTACATTTTACTAAAAACTTATTTCAATTTTCATTTCTTATTATCCTTTATTTGGAAACATAGTTTTACATTTTAATTAAATTGTTATAGCTAGTAAAATTTAGGTTGGTTATTATCTTTGTCATTTAGCTTTTACATGAATAAATAAATAAAATATGTGTATATTTTACTAAAATTTATGATAAGTTTAATTGTAAGGCGAAACAATTGCTACAGTTAATTAATAAAGCAAACATAAATATTTTCTTCGTCATTTTAATTATCTGAAACCATTTATTATTAATGTAGTAGTTCTAGCAAAAAAAATAAAATGAAAAAAAAAAATAAATAATTATTCTTTCACCTTTTGTCCTACAGGTAAAAAAAAATGTAATTATATTGTTTCCAATTTTGTGATGCCAAAATCTCTTTTACGTTTTGTGAACGAGTTGCGTTTGCGAGTAGTCGGCATGACGTCAGAACGCTCCCTTTCTGACGTCACGGTCGACGTCATCGGTTTAAATATTTAGATCACGTGAAGCCAAAACGGGATACATACTTCTAAATATAGAAATAGGTCTTCAATTGTGAAGTAAAAAATCACCAGAAAATCACGAATGTGTTTTTTTAATTGAATTTTTCAGAATGTGCCAAAAATATTCAAAATATTATGAATTTCTTTATAAATGAATGTGGTGTTTGTAAAATCAAAAATTATATCGTATATGGGTTTCGCATCGGTATACGATATATCGATAAATCGTATATTAGTTTTTAATAGACGACTAATATTAAATGGATTAAGATAAAAAAAAACCCATCTGTTTCGTAAAAAGCATTTTATTTGTAATACGTTTTAAATAAAAGCATTTCAGTTTTTATATATTCAACAAGCATAACGTGATTTTAAAAATCATTTAGGATCATTTTTTTTTTGTAGCATGCATTACTCGATGTTGATCGATTACATAAAGTAAAAAAAAAAAATGTTAAGATTGGGTAAATTTTAATAAAGAAAAATATATTGGTGAAAAGAGCAAACTATTGTTCAACAAATTAGATACAAAAAATTATTGTAAAATAATAATTATTTATAGACAGAAAGAAATTTGAAAATAAAATATGAGTGAGTTTATATAATAGAAAAATTGAAACAAAAATATTTAAAAAAAAACAAATTTCAAAAATTCACTTTTTTTTTCAATTAGAAAATATTTTAAAATAAATTTAAAATAAACAAAAAACTATAGGCCTGAATGGCTTTGTGTCTAGCACTTTGGCGTTCGGTGCGATTGGGTTCGAGTTCCGGTGGTGCCATGGATATTTGTAGGGGTTCGGAATCCACTGTAAACAGTAGGTCCCGGTCTTGTAGGATTGTTGTTACCTGAGAGCGTTGTCGCGGCCTGATGGCCAATTGGCTAGCGTTCTGGCCTTTGGCATCACTTTCTTCAGGTTCGAATCCTGGCGATGGCGTGAGTGTTTGTTAGTGGTTCGGAATCCACGTTAAACTAGGTCCCGGTTTAATTAGTCTAAATTGTACACAAAATGATCGTAGAGCGACAAAAAACCAAACCATAGAGCGTTGTCTTGATGTTTAATCAGTCTTCTGTCCTCGTGGTTCCTCGCTCAAGTGAAGTTGCATATTACCCTTTAGCCATGGCCCAGTGGGGTCCTCTGAACCTGGTGTAGGTTTCCAGCACCAGGGATTATTAACATGAAAACAAAATATGGACAAAACTATCACGCCAACAAGCGGCACCATTTACAAAATAAGGTTTTTAGTTTTATTAAAAAAATAACTAAGGACAATTTTCTTTGAATTTTCGGTTACGTACCAAATAAAATAATATTGAATCCGGCGAGAAAAATAGGTAGCAAAATTTGAGAATTTTTAAGTTCTACAGTATACAAGACGCACACTTTACATCTCTCTATATAATGTGTTGTGTATGTGTGTAAGAGAGAGAGACAAAAAAAAAAATAGTGTGAGCAACAAGTCTAGTATCTGCTGCAGTGTGTATTCAAAGTCAAGTGGATTTTGCAGATAAATGAAAAGTCCTCAAATCTTTTCACTTCATTGTACCAGCGTGAAGTTTAATGAATTTAAAAATTGTGATCCGACTGGAGAGTGAAAAGCAGTCTATCCGAAGAATGACGCAGTTATAAGGCGTATCAAATGAAAAACAAATGATTAAAAATGGTTTTGTTTCGCTTATAAAAGTGTAGCGGGAAATGACGAATCGGTGATAATATGCAAACTGAAATGTTTAAAACAACGATTCATTATGGAAAAGGAAAGAAGTTGTTGTTTTGAGACAATGTGGGAACGCTACTTTAATTGGAGTGTTTTTTTCAATGTCGGGTACAAAAGACACAACTGGAGCCATGCAGACCAAAACAATATAAAACAGCAAATGGCAACAGAAGTAAAGTCTGTGGACCCATTCGGCTCCCAGCCTCCCAATATCGCTCCCGCAAAGATGCAGAGAGCGCAGGACAACGTTGGAGGTGAGCAGTCCGTGAGTTCCCGAAGGTTACTAGACTTGAAGCAAGGATCTTCGAGTACATTTATGCGGTGTAAAGGCCTAGCAAGGCAATCGTGGCCGGCTACAAGACGAAACTCAGCAACTGCCAGTCAGAAAGATTTGGAATGCTGCTCCACCAAGACTTTGGGAATTTCTCTCCGAAAGCTCTTTATCAGGGTTCTTGAAGGTTGATTTATTGAATCATCTTACATTGCTGAAAGGGACTTCATCATCAAAAGTTTGAATGGTCGCTGGCCCCTTTTTTTTTGCCAGCAGGTCAGCTTTTTCGTTACCCTCTATGCCGCAGTGGGCTGGTATTCACAACAGTGGGCTGTATTCTTTAAATGGAGTGTGCAATGACTGCATTTGTTCATTGTGGCTCGGGAGATCAATAAACACAAAACGAGTGTTATATGTTTCATGGATGGTTTAAAGAAAAAGCCGCAATTATAAAGAAAATACGAAAAAAAGAAAAAAAATTTGCAAGGTTGTATGCGTGCGTTTCTTTAACGGGTTTAGACAAATATTCGGTGCTATTTTTCTATAAATGTATTTAAACACATTCCATCCAAGACTGACGCTCTTGATAACCACTACATTGCTAGTAAGAGTGGAACTTTCATTGTATTGTACTCTTATGGTTTCATCGTTTTCGAGGCGGCCTGGGGACCAATTGACTATAGCAAGGGGCCTAATGGCCGAGTGGCTGGAGCTCGGCACCTCGGTTCGAGTTCAAGTACCGCCGGTGCCATGGAAGTTTTGTAGTGGCTCGGAATCCATTTTAAAATGTATCCTTGTATGCCCAAGATGACTGCAGAGCGACAAACCAAACCAAACCGAGCAATAATCGTTTTCAATTAAAAAGCTATCATTAAAAATATTCGAAACAGTATCAGTGACTGTTTTGGGATGCATCAAATACACAACATTTTTTTTTTTTACCGATTATCTTTCTGTGACAAGCAGCCAACAATTACCAGGTGCTCTTTGTTCCTGTCCGATTCCGGAAAAGAGGAGTTGAACGCACCCCGATCATCCCTTTCCATGTTCTCCACCCTCCCACTCCCCCCTCTTCTTGTTTGACTCATCCGTTGGCGCTCTAAAAGCAAAAAAAAAAAAAAAAAAAATTTTAGGGGAACAAAAACGCGAAAAAAAGGATGAAAGGAAACTGCACCCTTTGTCGCAGGGGGGTGGGACGCGATGATTGGCTGGAATGATGGGGGGTGAGAAGGTGCCACGTGTTCCATCGCTTTGTGCACGATGACAGCGTGACGTCCGAAGCATTTTCAGACGACTCTATTTGAATTCAAACGGTTAATGAAATGTCCACACAATCCTATCTCGATTAAAAACTCGATTCGTTCCTTTTTTTTTTGTATCTCGAGGGCTGTTTTTTACTGGTTCTACGAAAAAGGGGCCCGATTCAGTTCCAAAATGAAGCAGCTCCTGCTTGACATCTGGAACAGCCATGTAACAAGGATATATAAAGATATTCCGTGGAAACCAAAGGAATACAAAAGGATATTCCTTTGTTTTTTTCTATATATTTGTATGAATCCCCTATTCTGTATAGGATGGTTCGTCGCTCTACAGTCATCTTGTGCACACGAAGGCTAAATAGACCGGGACCTACAGCTTAAAATGGATTCGAACCCCTCACAAACATCCGTGCCACCGCCAGGATTCGAACTTGAAGCCCAGAAACCAAATCTGTATAGGATGGTAAAAGTTTTCTAACCCAAAGATGTCCCTTTATTGCTACCTGCCATTGACAAAACATTTTTATGTTAATCTAATCTGTTTCGAATTAATGAATTATTTGCAAAAAACAGTGTTTTTTCGGTATCAATCGAGATTTGACGCGCTTGAGGCCCAAAACATCTTTTAAAATGGAATTTGAAATTCCGACATCATCAGCAAGGTCTCTAATTGTAAATAGACGGTTTGCAAGCACCTTCGTCGGTTGTGGTGGAGGGTTGACCAGAGGGCTCTTCGTCTTCAGCGCGTTCTCTGCCTTCATTGAGCTGTTTATACCACTTGTAAACATTTCTTTCCGATATAGGAATGCTCACCGAATGCCTTCTGCAACATTCTATAAGTTTCCGCAAACACAATTGAAGGCCCGTTCTTCACGCAATGAATTCAGACATTTCGAAAATCGCCGGAATCAATCAAGCCATGCGTAACACAAACACTAATGAACATTTTGACGTCAAATTTCACACAGATGTAAAGGACGGTGGTAATAACCTAAAAAAAAAAAAAAAAAAGTTGAAATTCCATAAGCCCCGGTAATTTTAAATTGAAAACTGGTCTTACTTTTGGACACAGTAGTATGAACGCGAACTTCCAGCCTCGCTCCATTATGCTTAAACAGCTGCCGTTTTTAAACCGCCCCTTTTAAACCACCCTCATATCGATTTCTATGTCGCACGCGGGGGTCGAGTGCGGATCCACCTCAACCCTTTGAGCCCTCCCTTTTACCGGGGGAACATCTGGTCACGTGGCGCAACCGGTATTTGTTTTACCGGCTTCTTATTTCCAGAGACCCCCTGAACAAATGAAACGGGAGGGGGAGAGAATTGTCGTTTGGCCGTTCCCTCCCCAAGAGGAACCCCCCTCTCCCTCCAGGTCATGTGAAGGAAGGAGGGTGGTTCATGGTTGGGGTGGCGCGAATGGAGTGTGTTCTATGGGGTGGAATGGAGTGAGGGGGTGTTCGAATGGGGGGTACGGCCTCATGAGCGAATCTATGTGGCCATGCGCTGTTGAGATAATGTGTACGGTGGTGGCGGATATCAAATAGGCATGGTTAACTGACCAGGGGCTTGAACCTCGGACCTTCTCTCGTCCATTAATTTTGGATAATGAATAGCGAGAATAATATACAAATCATCTGCTGCTTTTATTTAACATTTTTAAACATTATTTTTATAAGTTTTTTTTTTTTTTTAATTTTATTTTTCAAACGTATATGGCACTGTCTGGATATTTTCAAAAGAGGGTCAAGAAATCAAAAATAGTATTTACTATATTTTTTTTTAAAAATTTATATCTGAACATATCTCATCATCAATAGCACAATCGCCCAGGGTGGGCCAAGGCTTTCTTTTAAAGAGATTTCCATGCATTCCTCCGGGTGGCAAGGGTTCTCCAATTCTTAACCCTTGGTATCGTGGGTATGAATCTGTGTTCGATCTTTGGCTCTCTGTGCCACAGGCCACTTGGGTCGCACTCTTCCTCTTTGTCCCCGTGGTTTTGCCGAAACTAGCCTTTTTCCGGGGTTTAAAATCATTCATTCTAAATACATCATCATCCCATTTGAATCTATGGATCGTCATAAATTATATAATATCTGGGCCTTTATAGCATTTATAAATTTTTGCACCGTCTTCTCCAACCATCACTTCCCTAACACCTCTCCAGGAATAGCCCTTCAAATCTTCCGCTCCAATAGACTCAAACGGGCCTCATCAGATTTCAAAGTCCAAGTGTCAGAGCCATTGACCAAAATAGATCTAATAACAAGAATTCAATTTTTCTGCTTATGAACTGTGTGTTAAACAGATTTCATAATTTCTGATGAGTTTATTAACAGAAGTGTCTAGTTCTGTCTGGAACTGTATCAGAAATGCAACAGAAGTAACCGTGGAGTTGCACAGATTTGAACTCAAAAGCATCACGGATGAAAATTCGCTTCCCTCTGAGCCAAACTTAAGCTTTAAAAGAGATTTTGTGGATGAAAGTTCCATAAATATAAATACCTACACACAAAAAATGTGGATTAAATTTAATTTTTAATAAGTGGTGAAAATAGGGTTAATTATGAATGATTTATGAAATAAACGATATATGAGATATACGATATATAGAAAGGATACTATTTACGAATACATATATGATTTACGATTTACGAAATACGCGATATATAAAATATACGAAATGATACTATTTACGAATGCACCATATATGAGATATACGAAATGATACGATTTATGAAAAACACGATATGCAAGATATACGAAAGGATACGATTTACGAATGCACCATATATGAGATATACGAATTAATACTGTTTACGAATGCACCCTATGAGGGGATATGAGATATACGAAAGGATACGAATACATTTACGAATACACCATATATGAGATATACGAAATAATACTATTTACGCAAAAATGCACCATATGAGATATACGAAATGATATTATTTACGAAATGCACGATATATGATATACAAAACTACTTATGAAATACACGATATATAAGACATACGAAAGGATCTGATATACAAAACTATTTACGAAATAAACGATATGCAAGATATACAATATACGAAAGGGCATATATAACTTAAATGCTAAAGTAACTACATTTATAATAGTTAGTTATTAGTTGGTTAGTAATAACTATACATATATATTAATGCTCTTTATAAATGATTATATATCATTTATAAAAGACTAAACTAACTAATTTAGCAATAATATCCATCGCATAGAACTCTTTGCATTTACTTTTTTACTACTTCCATTGATTTATTCCCAAACCCATCAGCAGTAGTAGTTACGAGGCAAGTAGCTGTGGCGAAAGAGGAAGGGGTAGGGCTTGTGCTAAATGGAGCGTCGGCCATGCACCCATGCGTGCAACGAGATCTAGTTACGGCAGAGAGGGACAATGGCCGACCGGACACAATGGGCCCCGCTCGTTTGGCCCCGCATCGGGTTGCGGAAGAAATGTCTTTCCTTTTTTTTTCCTTTCCGACATGCTTCACCCTTTTCTCCGGATCTTACAACTAGGAAAAAAAAAACACAAGTTTGCGTCAGAAAAAAAGTGGAGGTTATCACGGAATCCTTTTACCTTTGTATATAACGTTTAGTGCTGGCAATAAAATTTTTTTGTCTTTGTAATTATTCTGCTAGTTTTATATTCTTTGCATAGAAATTGAAGTTTTTTCAAGCTATTTCCGTTTCAGCAGAAATGAATACCTCAATGTCCATTATGAGCTCAAGTGCCAGAACTTTTGACTAATACCTTGAAATTGTAGCACATTCGTAACAATTACTTTGAGAAACTGCAGACAGGTATCGCGTATGAAATTGGTAAGCGGCCAAATCACATGGATTCAATCATAGCGATGTAATAAGGGAAAAATGTAATTTCGTTGGGGTTTTATTTGCAGTAAAAATATGTAATTATAAATTACTTAATAGACTAAGAAAGAAATCTCTCTGTTTCAAAGGGTAATGGTTTACTGAAACAAAAATTCAATAATGAGCTCTAGTAGGATCAAAGCGATAATATATCCAAAGTAAAGAAAGGGGTGTGAGGTGTCTCTGTCCTGTAAATTTGGGGCCTGATGGCCGAGGGGGTAGCGTTCTGGAGTTCAGTACCACAAGTTTCAGGTTCGAGTCCCGGCGGTGCCATGGATGTTTGCATTGTTTCAGAATCCACTTGAAACCGTAGGTGCTGGTCTCATAGGATCGTAGAGTATTATGGGGGTAGTGTGACTCGTGTCCTTAGCCTATCTTCAAGCTACACTTACCCTTTGGGTAGTGTTCAATGAGTCACAGCGGTGCAGCCCTTGCTGATGGCCTAAAGATGAACTGTCTCTGTATTGCCAGCTGCATTAGAACAACAACAACTTTGAGAAACTGCTACCAGGTATCGAGTATGACATTGACAAGTGGCCAAATCTCATGGATTACATCGTAGCGATGTAATGGTGGGGAGAACGTGATTTCGGTGGGGTTTTTATTTGCAGTAAAAATGTTTCTCATTTTAAATGATTAAAATCCTTAATTATGTGCTGATTTATATCGACAAAAAATATGAATCTCACTGTTTCAAGGCTTGTTTTTGTCGCTCTACGATCATTTTGTGCGCAGTTTGGCTAAACAGCCCGGACCTACAGTTTAACTTGGATTGCGAACCACTCACAAACATCCCTGCCACCGTCAGGAATCACACGTGAAGCCTGTGGTACCAACGGCCAGAGCACTAGCCACTTGGCTACCAGGCTGCAGACTGTTTCAAAGGGAAATGGTTTACTGAAACGAGATTTAAGAATGGGCTGCAATAGGACCGAAACGATACTATATCCAAATTAAAGATAAGGGGTGGGAGTGTAGTTGTCTCGGTCCAGTAAATTTAGTTGTGTTGTAGGTAGAAACTCACTTTTTTTCTTTAAAATAAATAGATAAAATGTTTAGCTCAGACAATATTTATTATTTATTCGTCCTGTTAAACAAGTCTTCTAAGGGTTAGGTATCTTCTCTGCTGCCTGATGACTAAGTGGCTAGCACTCTGGCAATTGGTGCTTCAGGTTCGAATTCCTGTGGTTGCATGGATGTTTGTCAGTGGTTAGGAATCCACTTTAAACAGTAGGTCTTAATCAATAGTCTTTATTATTTGTAGGTATTAAATTAATTTGTATGAAACTCATAAATTAATTGATTTCTATTAAACTAATTTCTATGAAACCAGTTAATTTCTGTGAAATTAATAAACAAATTAATTAATTTCTATGAAACTAGTTTATGTCTATAAAATTAATAAATAAATTAATAATTGCTATGAAATTAATTATAAATTATTTTCTATACAATTAATACTGATTTCTATGAAACTAAAAAAATTTTGAGGTTTATAAAGCAAGATTAATATTTATTAAAAGTAAATGATTATTTCAATTAATAACTTTCAAATACTGTTTTTTTTTTTATCCCGGGTTCTTTTGTCAAATCTTATAAATTTTAGCAAACTTAATTTTTAGTTTTAATGAAATTCGCTTTGGCAGACACAATGAGTTGACAATCATCATAAATTGTAATTAAAACTACCATAACTGTGAAATAAGGAAATGAGAAAAATTGAAAACCATCAAAATCAAACCTTTTTACGAGAAATGTATCGATATTTTAATTTTATTTAGAATTCCAACTCATTACTAAAACGGGGATAGCCTCGATTGTAGTTTTTGGATAAGAACCATTTCCGTGGACACAAAGTTCAATGGAACTCATTCTTTAATTAAAGAACGGAACATAAAGAGAGGGGGAGGCCCCGTCTAATTGGCCCCTCCCACTGCACAGGATATACCCCTCCCTGTGTCCTAAGGGCACTCTTACCCCCGCTCAATTTGTTCTTTTGAGATCCTCCACGTAATGAGACGGTCTCGGGTTTGTCATCACCGCCCTTCGAAATCGTTGTTTCGGTTACAGTTTTTTTTTTTCCTTTTCGCTGTTAGTGTTGCTGTAAATTAAATCGAATTTACGAACTCTCATAAAACGCGCGTTGTTAAAATCCACTGCAATCTAATTACGATAAATCTCATTTGTTCGTCACCTCTTTTATGAGTTCTTCTTCCGTTTTATGTTTAAAGGAAAATTTCAACGACGTATAAAAGTAAACATATATCTTCCTGGTATTCTGTGTCTGTGATAAGATGTCTCAAAAATGGATTCTGATTCTTTTATGGACTGTTAATACTTACTAAAAACTAGAAAGCGTAAACACATTACTGTTCTTAATGCAGCATTCATGGATACTTTGAGTATTTTTGGCAGTAGTGATTTATAAATACGATTTGTAATGTAACACCATAAAAGAAATCATATGGAGCAAGACAGGGTGATCTAGGTGGCCATGTGAATAAGGGTACATATTCATATGCATGGTTAATCCAGTAGTGTGATAGCTCTTCGTTTATGCAATTACGGGTATACAACGTCCACTAAGAGTAGGACTTGCATGTTGTTGAAACGCTAAGTTTGTACCATTTTCTTCCAATAGTAGGGCAGCCTGATGGCCAATTGGCTAGCGCTCTGGCGTTTGGTACCAAAGGCTTCAGGTTTAAATCCTGACGATGCCATGAATGTTTGTTCGTGGTTCGGAATCCACATTAAATCCACGTAGGTCCCGGTCTTATTAGCCTAAAGTGTGCATAAAATGAGCATAGAGTGACAAAACAAAACAAACCTACGATCCTATGAGACCGGGACCTACGGTTATAACGCTTTTACGGTGTATCTTTACAGTTTGGAAAGGATGTGGGTGAGAAGAAGTCTGATTGGCTCTGCGACGCTCTACTATCCTACGAGACCAGGACCTACTGACTAAAGTGGATTTCGTACCGTTACAAGTTTCCATGGCACGGCCGGAACTCGAACCCTGTGGCACCGAGTGTCAGAGCGTTAGACACTTAACCATTCAGGCACAATTATTTAATACATATAACATGACAATAACTATTACAATTTTTTTCAGAAGAATGAATTGATCATTGTTTATATCTTATGGGAAAAGTTCATTAGTATCTGCTCAGATCCATGGAACCTTTTAGTACCCCAGGCTTCAGGTTCGAATCTTGGCGGTGGGATGGATGCTTGTGAGTGGTTCGGAATTCACTTTAAACTGTAGGTCTCAGTGTGTTTAGCAGTCGTGTGTACTAGATGATCGTAGAGCGACAAGCCAACCAGATCCTTGGACTAAGACCAAGAATTATGGGCATATATTGAGGTATCATAGTGTTACATATAAGAAAAAATTATATTAAAAAAAAAAAAAAAATTTGGTTTTTTTTTTTTCATTTTCCCCGTATTTCCCCATGGGGAAAAACCCATTTTGCAGTGTTCAGACCCCTGTCTCCCTGCGACAACTTAAATCCCTGTTGCTCTTGTGGAACTTGCAAACCCGAATCCCTGTTGCCCTGGCCATTGATTTTCCCATCCACTTGGAACATCGGGACAGGAATGTCAGTTTGGACGACCGCAGAACTACATCGGAATTCTGCGAATATGTTGGGGGGGGCATTGGAAAAGAATCGATGCCCCCCCCCACCCCTCAAGCCCAGCCTGTTTTCCGAACGCTTTTCTGTGGATTTTATGTGTTTACATCGGAGATAGTAGTAAGGTTTCTTTCTTTGTTTGACATTTAAAAAAGCAAAAAGAGTTCTTTTCCCTCTATCGGACCGTGGAATAACAAGGAATCTGTCTGTTCAAGTCGCAAATTCAATGCTTTAAATAAATAGTGAGAATTTGTTTTGTCAGTTAAAACTGTATTATAATATAATAAAGCGAGTCCCATTATTCTAAAGGAACAAAAAGTTAGGGCCGACATCTCCTGTGCCAGAGTTGGCGCTGTATCCCCCCCCTTGGCTTCTTTTTTCCTGCGAAAGCATTTATTTAGAAAATGTCAACATGTTACGATGCGATTATGAGCATTCCAAGAAATTCTTTTTCTCGAGTCAAACATTTATAGAACTATGTGCACAGTAAAGATAAATAGATTCAAAAACAAATAGTATTTTATTTATAAATCTGATCATTTTGTATTGAAATAGAATAAAACATTACAAAAAGTTCGTATAAATAGTCGTGAAAATTTAAATAGTTGGAACCCTTCAAAGTTTTCAACAATTCTAAAGGGAAATTCGTAATTTCAACCCAATCTCCTTCAAATCGTTTACACTTGACAGGATTTTTTTTTTTTTTTTTTTCTTACTGTAGGATTCGTATTTTAGGCAGCTTTAGACAAAGTTGGCATTCCGGCAATAGATGTACTCGTGCAAGGAAAACAGTTTTACAGTGGCTCTTCGTTAGAGTCGCTTTTTAAAAAAAAACAAAATAAAGCATTTTTTAGAAAGCAACCTGACTACATACCTCTTTTTTTCTTTGTTTTCCTACAGACGTGATATACTCGATATACATGCATTATATGTAGAACATTTTAAAATAGGAAATTGCATTGCAAAATGGTGTTTTAATTTTTAAACACTAGCTCAGTACATCTTAAGTTTCTTTTTATTTTCCAGTATCCTTTGATAAAACATTTCATTGATGACTATTTCCCCCCTTCTGCGACCTGGTGGTCAAATGGCTAAAGCTCTAGCCTTTGGTATCATTGGCTTCAGGTTCAAATCCTGGTGCCATGGATGTTCGTTAGCGCCAGCCACTAGGTCATCAGGCCCCTGATTATAGAATATCATTATAATAATTATAGAATTATTATCTTATATTGAAATATAAAATATTCGGTAAATATATATAGAAGTTAAATATATATTGCGAATATGAGTTGATTCGTAATAGAAAACTTTCCAGAAAAGGAATCGTCTTTTTCCTTTTTTCATAACTACAGTTAACTATTACAGAGTGGCTCATCCCTTATTGCATGACTCATTCCTGAAACAGAAACGTCTTCATCATAAAATGTTTCCCCATTCTTATTTTCCCTGTATTCGAGTGTTTCACCTGACCGCTGCAAAGGGGTGTTGTGTGCAAACGACCGTCGCCATGGCAACCAAGTCGACTTCCCACAAAGAGAATGAATGAATGTAGGGCATTAGCGATTTATCGCGCTCCATTTGGGTCGAAAGCCCCCTCTTTAAACAGATTAATGCCCGGGCACTGCCCTTTCCCGAATACTGAATTCGAGGGGGCACTTTCTTCGATTGAATGCGCAATTAGGGACCACTTGTTGAATCCGACTGGGCGAAGACTTCTCCCCTAATGAAAGGGGCAAACATTCAAATGAAGTTTCAACTGAAAAGTTATTCTCAAATGTATTTGGCTTTATTGAGTGTCTATCTGTAATTCTGCTTCTAATTATTTGAGACTGTTTCCCCATGCCAACACTTCCAATTCGTGGAAATGGAATCTTTTGTTTCCCTTTTCTCTCCTATAAGAATAGAATGAGTTGTTGTGATGGCAAACATTTATTATTTACTTGTGAATATTATTATTACTATTATTCTTTGAAAATGAATTATATGACACTAGCTTACAAAAAATTCAACTCGGCCAGAATTTTTTCGAAAACGTAAAATGTATCGCTTTTTAAAATCCGAACTGTAATTTTATAATACATCTCCTTTGATAGTTGTGTGCGGCCAGACGGCTAATTGGCCTAGCACTCTGGCCTTTGGTATCACATGCTCCAGGTTTATATCTTAGCGGTGGCATGGATGTCTGTGAGTGGTTCGGAATCCGTGTTAAACTGTGGATCACGATCTGATTAGCTTTCGTGTACACAAGATCACCGTAGAGCACAAACCAAACCTATAAAAATAAAAGGATATTTTTATAATGCTCTCCATTATTTTGTGCTTAAGTTATTCTGTTCTGCTGAAATGAAAAGAATAAATATTCTGTCTGGTTGTTACTATTCCTAGTGCAGGAAAACCTACACGAAGTCCAAGAGACCCTCGTCGCAAGCGACAAGTGCATGGCTAAGGTTTTGGTTTGTCTCTCTACGGTCATTTAATGCACACTTAGAGCTAAACAGACCGGGACATACGGTTTAAAGTGGATTCCGAACCACCACAAACATCTATACCACCGCCAGGATTCGAATATGAAGTACATGGCTAAGGGTAATATGCAACTTCACTTTTCACAAACTGACTGAACCCCAAGACAACGCTCTACGACCCTATTACACGGACTTAGGGTTTAAAGTGGATTCTGAACCTCTAAAAGCATCCATAGCACCACCGGGATTCGAATTTGAAACCTTGTGGCATCGAGCGCCAGAAAGGTCTAATATAACTGTAAAGAATTGGGCTTAGGGCTGACAACCCTACCCCGTAAAAAAGAAAACAACTCCTGCCTCGAAATCTGCGAGTACGCAAATGACCTTGGCCCACCATGGGGCTGTTGCGCCAACGAAGACGAAGAATTATTCAAAATATATTTTTTTTTTATAAATTTGTCAAACAATCATATGTTTATTATTTATTGTTTAAAAGACACGGTCATCTTACTTTACTTGATTATATTAACATATCGAGTAAGTATTGAATAAATGAGCGCCATGTCGTAATATTTTGAAAAGTAATTAATTTTTACGAGCTTCTTATACTTTCGTAAAAAAAAGAAGTATCCTTATTGAAATATACTTTCAAATCAGTTTCCTTAGTAAATTAACATTTCGGATCTATCTACAGCGATGCATATTTCATTACAAGAAGACAAGAATGATTTCCTTTTTAATAACAACATGCTTTCATTGTCGACCTGCAGTAATTGAAATTTTGAGATTAGGAACAAATTAAAAGCGTTCTGAGAAAGAAGATCTCATCATTACTTGTTTGTTAAAAGGTGGATTATCATTTAGAATTAAAATAAAATAAAAAATGCCCGAAAAGTTCTTCCATTTGAAAACTCTGGGGGATTCAATTTAACTACTTTAAAGTTAGCGGGAAGAATGAATTTTCTTTTGTGTTATTTTAGCAAAAGTAACAAAAGAAAATGGCGACCGAGGATTTCGGCTTCACAAAAGGTTGGGGGAAGAAACTATTTTAATTAGAATTTCAGATATGGATTTCGCAGTTCTTCTTTAATGAGAAAACACTTTCCTTTTTCCCGGTTCCGGTTTATGAGTCGAGAAGTAATTACTTCCTCCTTTAAATTTATACTACATTTCATTATACGTGTATGTTCGAAATTATTTAACATTGTTCACATGAATTTAGTTGTTGTCAGTTTCGTTTAAAATAATTGTTGCTATTGTTATTTTCCAATGCCAAGCATTGCGATCAAAGTCACTAGTTCGAAATAGGGACAGTATCGCCCCCTTAAGGAGCTATGGAACTTTCAAGGGAGTGATATTAACTTAAGGTGCATTGGGGGCGTTTATTTATTAAAAGAATAAGGGCGTTGGAAGTCTAAGGAGGAATAGAAGATGAGAATATTTAGAATAGTTCGTGCATGTTTCATCTGATGTGTAAAAGCGGCGAACGCATATACCTACTACATTTTATTCAGGATTATGTTGAGAAATGAATAAAGATCATTCAATTTCTTTTTATGCAGTTTATCTATGCTTGAAAAATAATTCAGTTCCTATTGTGTAGTTAATCAAGCCTTGAATAAAGATTCAATTATTTTTTTTGTGTTATTCATGGATGATTGAACGAAATTCATTCAGTTCTTATTATATAGTTTCTTGGGGCTTGAATAAAGAATATGATCATTTAGTTTCTCTTATGTAGTTGATAAAAACTTCAGTTATTTTTCTGTTGTTCGTTAAGTCTTGAATATTTAAATTAAAATTTGATATTTTTTTCAATCTAGTTCAAAGTAGTTTCAAGTTTTCATAATTTCGGAACTGATTAGGATTCAAAGTTTTTACAATTTTGGAACTTTATTTAGAATGAGGAACCTTATTTTTTTATATAAAAATAGAATTCTTATATCCAGTCTATTATTAATATTATAAATTACACTTTTCACGAGATGGTGTTCTATTAGAACTAGGCCAACTTGAACTATGCCAAACATAACAAATTTTACTTTATCATTTTTATATAAGCAATATGTTGACTGTTGGTATGATTTTTTGAACTACTAAATAAAAGATAATTTTTGTTATGATTTAAGATAAATGTAGAAGAAAAGTTTAAAAAAAGTTTTTAAACCGTCATTGCAATAATTGATTGTCAAATTTAGAATTCGCTACGAGCATGAGGGCTATCCCTTCTTGAGAAACGATAGTTAGTTGCACATATTTGTCAATATATGCAATTTGAAATATACGTTTCATTTATTAAGAAATTTTATTATTATATTTCTACAGTGGGCTGTTCCAAAACTTGTTCGTTTACTCCCAACATTCCTGTATAAACATGCTAAACTTTATTTTCATTATTTTTCTAGAACTAAAACGCATTTGGTCCTTTCCAACAAATGCAACCCTTGCATTACTTAAATCGCACGCAGATGTCCTTTGAGATATTCATAAAATTTAGTAGTTTTCTTCTAAGCCTTCCCTTGATCTCCGGAATTCTAATTCAAGACCCAAACTAAAACCCGAACATTTTCCTCTGCTTGAAACACGGTTGCCATTCAGCGGGAAGAAACTCTCAAGTTTAATCTCGCGGAAACCTCTGGAGTAATCAACACTTGCGCGCGACAGGGGGCTCGGCAGGTAGAAGAGCTCTAATTCCTCTTGTGGCAATTTCGTCTCTTCACTTGTTGAATTTCAATTGGGGTGCATCTTCTTGAAGATGCTTTTCGGCGAAACCTGGCAACGTTGGGGAGGGGGCTAAGGGGCTAATTGTGAAAGATCTGGCATTCTGGAATCCCTTCGTTTTGGTATTTCTGTATCGATTTGAAACCACCATCATGTTACTTGAGATTTCAGTAGTCTTTTGATGCAGTGCAGTGTTACGCATGCCAATTATTTTGCCATCTTAATCTTGTGATGATTGAATGTGCAGTGTTATGCATGCCAAGTATTTTTTCAATGTAATCTTTTGATAATTGAATGTGCAGTGTTATGCATTAGTATTTTTCATTGTAATCTTTTATGCCACTTGCATTTAAAACTGTTCTTCTTTAAAATTAGTAAAACTCGTAACATAATGTTGTAGCATTTAAAAAGATAGTCAATAGTGTAGAAATTCATCGAATCGAAAACAATGAAATATGTTTTTTGGCATTTTAAAAAATATTTTCCGATGGTTTGGTTTGTCGCTCTGCGGTCATTTTGTGCACACTTTGGGCTAAATAGACCGGCACCTTGTGAATGTATGACAGATATTGCCTGTTTTATTTTTTCGTTTACAGTTATGAGTTCGCCGCATAATTAAATTATAGTTTGCGAACTCATGAAGTGCGCGCACCTTAGAACATCTAATATAACAGGTTAAGTGTTTCACTTTAAGTGACCTTAGTGACCATGCCTAGATACGCGCAATGGATTGTTGACAGCAGACTCTTAGTTCCAGTTGTTAACGCTTTCGGTTCAACTTACACCTGCGAATCGTTTTTATCGAAAATGAAATTGGCTGAACATATAACATGCTAAAACATAATGGACGCAACAACCATTACGATGTGCAAATGCCCGAATTGAGATCGATTAGCAAAGGCTGAGTGAAAGAGTGGAGAAACACATATCGCACTAGTAAAAATAAATATTTTTTATTTCGTTTATATTTATATATTTTTTTCATATTTCATTTTTAGAGTTATATATTTCTTTACAATGTGCGTTGAGTATCATTACTATTGTAACTATGTTTTCATGTAAGAATAATAGTAAACATACTAATAGTAACTCATTCTGTTTCCATTTTTCACTCCAAAAAAAAGTGTATAGTGGATTTAAATCTAAGGGGGATCTATAATTGTACATGCGGCCCGCGGAGTTAGGATGTCTTTCCAAAATGGCCCTACAAGATTATTTGGGTTTGTTACCCCTGTCATAAACTATCTTGAAGTTAAAAATTCAAGTTACATCTCAAAGACTTATTGCACTGCATGCATAAGAAGTATTTCAGAATATTTTGGAGGTAATAGAGAGTTTTTGCATAACGTTTTTTTATCGTCCGATATTTTTTCTGCCTAGCGCGCATGCTCATAGGAAACATTATTACAGATATGCATGCGCAATAGTACAATATTCCCTAAGAGCATGCTCGCTAGGAAGAAAAATATCGGACGATAAAAAAACGTTATGCAAAAACTCTCTAATAACTTTAAAGGGGGAAAAATTTACAACTTCATCAATACTCTTAAGTTATAAACGTTAGCTGAATAAAAAAAAAAACTCTCTAACTTTATAAGCTGAATCGTTGTTATTGATAATCATTGTCATTCGATACAATGCAATGAAATCGTTTTCTCAGAAAATAGAAGAAAAATAACTAAGCAATATTTTTTTTTTTTTTTTCGCGACAGCAGTCTTAAATGGTTAAATATAAATAATAATAATAATTCCAAAAAATGATGCGCACAACTAATAACAGTTTGAAATTTTTTATTGATTTGGCAAATTGAGATCGATTTGCAAAACGCTAAGTGAAAGAGTGAAGAAACACATATCGCACTAATACAGTAAATATTTTTTGAATGATTTCATTTCATTTATATTTATATATTTTTTTTACATTTCATTTTTAGTAATACATATTTCTTTACAATGTGCGTTTAGTATGATTATTATTATTATACTATCTATACTTACATGCAAGAATAATAGTCAACACGAAAAATGATAACTTATTACGTTTCCATTTATCACTCCCAAAAATATCTACAGTTTGTCTAAATCTAATAGGGAAATAGATAATTTCACGTGCGGTCTGCGGAGTGAGGATGCATTTCTTAAGTGGCCCGCAACATCATTTAGGTTGGCCACCACTGATATTATACAATGTAATAAAACAGTTTTGGGAAAAAAATTTCGCAGCAAATAAAAAAAAAAGTTTATGCAATAATTTTTTTCGCGATGACAGTCTTAAATGGGTTAAATATCTTAAAAATGAGACGCGAAAAACAATTAAATGTGCACAACTAATAACAGTTTGACAAGCAGCATCCCATTTAAATCTTTTCCAAATAAATCCAAAATGCAGGAAACGTACCCAAAAACCGGAGGGCCCATAATCCGGTAATCTGTCTCGCCTAACAAGGCCTCGGCGGATTTACGACCCGCTTCTTAAAAGAGCTATTTTTAACAATGGCAAGGAGAGAATTGATTTTGTGCCTTCGACATGCCACCGCCGGGATTCGGACTTGAAGCTTGTGGTACCAAAGGCTAGAGCGCTAGCCAATTGGCCACCAGACCTTAACAATTGTCATGCGAGACCCAATAAATGTTTTTTCTCAATCAGGAAAGCTTCGTCTGTCATTACAATAAAAGAGTTATGAAAAAAAAACTTTTTTTCTCAGAAAATAGAAGAGGAAAACGTTTATGCAATATTTTTTTTTCCACAATAACAATATCAAATGAGTTAAATATCTCAAAAAATGAGCCGTTGAAAATAAATTAAATTTTCACAATTAATAACAATTTGACAAAGACCATCCCATTTAAATATTTTCCAAATAAATCCAAACTGCAGGCAACCAACCCAAAAACCAGAGGGCCCATAATCCGGTAATCTGTCTCACCTAACAAGCCCTCTGCGGATTTACGACCCTCTTCTTAAAAGGGCTGAGCTATTTTTAACAATGGCCAGAGGAGGGGGAGAAATTGATTTTGTGCCTTCGACAGCTCTTTCTTCGACTCTACCGCTGCGCCAGCAGGTCACCTGCTCCCATCCCGAAGGTTATCGATGGTCAGCGCTGCGAGACGTGCCCCACGCATTAAAAAAAAAAAAAAAAACTGCACAGGCAGGCGGTATTTATTATTGACGGATGGCAACGGCTGCGGCTCCGGACTTGTTTCGATAACATAAATCTGCCGCTTGGCACTGATGCGCCGTTTTGTTTGGGGCCGTGTTTCATCGGGAATATTGGTTCTTTTTTTTTTGTTCTTTTTTGTTCTTGGTGAGTGATTTAGTTGTGTTATTCTAGGTTCGTGATGATTGTTTGGCCGCTTAGAAGTGCTTGTAATTGTTGCTTAAGTGCTTTTAGGTAATAATGTGTAAGAGTTATTGCTATGGGAAAAAGAATATCGAACATGTGCATGAAGATAGTAGGCAAGAGAAATATTAATGTAAGAATGTAGTTACGATGGATACGAAGAAGTAATATGTACAAGATGATTCGACGTATCAAAAACATAAAAAAGAGAAACATTGTTTATTTACAGCATCGTCGTAAACACTTTTGATTCAACGTTCATAACAAAGGCTCAAAATGCGACTATTCACAGTAATACATGCTTGTTAGCGCCAGCCATTTGGCCGTGCGGCATCAGCAAATGAAGATGATGTAAATAAAGCACCTTGAAACACTTAGCAACTCAAGTTGCCACTAGAGCTCTGGCAATTGGTACCATATGCTTCAGGTTCTAATCCTGGGGATGGAATGGATGTTAGTGAGTGGTTCGGAATCCTCTTTGATCCGATTATCTTGTGCACACGAGGGGTAGAGCGACAAACCAAACCAACCTCTTCCCTACTTGGATAGTTTGGTTTGGTTTGTTGCTCTACGGTCATCTTGTGCTGACCAGGGCTAAACAGACCGGGACATACAGTTTAAAGTGGATTCTGAACCTCTCACACACATCCATGCCACTGTCAGGATTAGAACCTGAAGCCTAAGGTATCAAAGGCCAGAGCGCAGGCCAATTGTCCATCAGGCAGCTTCTACTTAAACAGGATTGAGAATCACCAGACTTAAACCTGTCCTCGAGATGTTTTGGACATGGGCATTGTCTGGTCATTCCTAGTAACAGCTTATTTGTTGTTATTGCAATATGTATATCAAGTTGACCTTATTCCTAGCAGACACATATCGAAATATCATTGACCTGTCAAATAAAAATTTCATAAGAAAACAAGGATTGAATAAAGGGTAAAATAAATGAAAACATCTTTTAAAATATAAATGAGTTATATCTCGTAAGTTTTTTTTCCGAAATGCTTTGCCAGCCTCTGGAGAAAGAAAAGAAATCCCATTTCCCTGTGTTTAGAAAATAACGAGCTCAGGATTTTTAATCCCTGACGCGCTTAAATTTCTTTTTCAGTTAGTATGGCGCCGCTTCTACATGGATTTTCCATTAAATCCCCCGTTTTATGAAATACGGTATTAATGTTTAATCTACTGGGAACTTTATTTACAGTTATTTTATTTATTTACTTATTTATTTTTTTATAAAATGATAAAATGTAGCATAACAGAGGTCACAGCATTGGTTTTTTTTTTTTTTTTCTTTTTTTTTTTTTTTTTTTTTTTAATTTGCTTTTGGTTTAATATGTGTTATGTGTGCAACACTTACTTAATCTTAGTAAAAGAAAAGCCTCATTTTGTCTAATTAATTAAAAATAATATTGATATAAATAAATCTTAATTATTAAAAAGTTTTAATCTTTAAATTTTAATACATTCCTCATAAAATATTTGTATTGTGGAACAACGGGTGGCTTTATTTACGACTTTTACAGATTATGGATGAGTCATATAGAAACAAACAGCCCGTATAACGATGCATTTTTGTTCCTAATGCAGCTGGCCAACACTTGACAGCTGTCTTGGATGCCTGAAGGTAAGCGCTGCACCGATGGTACTCGCTTAGCACTACCCACGAGGTGCGTGCAGCTAGAAGAGAAGTTACAGACGCTGAGTTAACACTACCCTCGCAACGCCCTACGATCCTGTTAGACCGGGATCTACAGTTTTAAAGTGGATTCCCAACCACTACAAACAGGGTATCGCCGGGACTCGAACCCAAAGCCGGTGGTACCGAGCGGCAGAGCGTTAGCTACTCGGTCTTCAGGCCCCATATATCAATACATAACACTTCAAAAACACTCCTAAAATCGATCGTTCACTTCTTGTTTCTATAAAGCAGTGATTGCAATACGCAGTGGCAGTGGATTCGAACCCGACCCCCCCCATGGTACCTACACACGTCACCACTAAACCTCTAATCAATGAAAGAGTGGCCGTGTATTATCGAGTACACACACACACTTTGATATATATCAACGTATTGTGTATGTGTTGTCTATGCGCGACTTCAATTTACATCCAAATATCACCAAAATTGGCAGGGATACTTATAATATAAAGCCTATATAAAAATAAAAACAATAATAATATAAAAAATGGCCGAGTGGCTAGCGCTCTGGCGCTTAGTACCATGTAACATATGATTGCAGTTGTACGGAATCCACTTTAAACCGTAGGTCCCTGTCTCATAGGATCGTAGAGCTTTGAGGAGGAAGTGTTACTCCACGTCCGTAGCCTATCTTCAAGCTGCACGTGCCCCTGGGTAGAGAGCTAAATGAGTCACATCGGTGCAGGTTTTGCTTATGGCATAAAGATGAACTATCTCTGTTTTGCCAGTTGCATTAGAATAACAAATTTCTTACATTGGAATATTGATTTAATTTCAATCATTTCTCTTGATTCCTATAATAATTGTTGGCATTTTATGAATAAATGATTCTTTATATTGCTGTAAATCTTTTTTCGTCGCTATTTGTGAACAATCCATTAACTGAAACAGTAGGCATTAAAATTCTGCATATTCTGTTCATCTTTTATTTTATCTACGAAAAATAAAAGGTTTTATTTTTAATGTTTTACCTGATTATCTTTATATATCTAATTCTTCTGTACGTGTATTTGTCACCCCCGATTTGGGTGAAATTTTTGTGTGTGTTTGAGTGGGTCCCTGGCTGGTTTAAGTTCACAATTGGAACCGTTGGGTGGCAATAAGATCCCAGGATTTTTATTTTTTATTTTCAGGGCAGGACAACATCTGCCGGGCCCTCTAATTACATATATAATGTGCCCAATGTAATAAAACATGAAAATATTAATGTGGCAATAATTCTTAATGTGACCTATTAAATAAATAACTGTTTTTTAAAAATATGCCAGAAATAGTCCATTATATAATATAATCTTTATAATAACCATCATGTTCATTATCGACATTACTTTTTTTTTTTCCCAAATACACATTTGTAAACCACGTTAACTGGAAAAAAAAAAATCCACAATCGGTACATAAAACTATATTTTTACAGCATTCCTCAAAGAAGGTAACATTTGCACCTTTGACTATTAAGATCTCCGAAGGAGACTCCTAAAGACCTCAAATTAAAAGATCATTTGTGAGGAATCGATTTTCTAATCTGTGTGTCCCTCTTTTTCCTTAAATGTCATAATTCTGATAGTTATCCCTCTCTACTCTGCTATCGCGAGGACACCAAATCGCACTCGCAAGAAGAAAAAAAGTCTCTTGAGCCTTAATGTCTTCCCATCTAAACAGATAAAAAGAAGTCGCTCATGTTTAAATGAAAAAAAGTTTTTTTTTTTAATCTGCTACTTAAGTCGTCTCTGCCCTTTTTGCATTGACCATTGAGAAGGAACAATAAATAATGGAGGATATTTTCGATTCCAGTTAGGATAAGTATCCGGTCATTCTTAACTGTCACTTTTACATGTATTTTAAAGTAAGTTACTTCAACAAGAGACAGCGACCTGGTAGGCAAGTGGCTAGCGCTGTGGCCTTTGGTACCCCTGGCTTCAGATTTGAATCATGGCAGGGGCATGGATGTTTATGAAGGGTTCGGAATCCATGTTAAACTGTAGGTCCCGGTCAGTTTAGCACAAATTGGGCACAAGATGACCGTAGAGCGACAACCAAACCAAACCAATCAGCAACAGATACCCAATTGAAAAGACTACTACTACACTACACTACACTAAACTACACCACATCACTGAGCTGAGTTTCCCATATACAGTTTGGCAAGGATGTGGGTGAGAAGCCTTTTTGGACTCTGTTTACAGTCATATGAGACAGGGACCTACGGCTTAAAGTTTATTCCGAACGTGGATTCCTACAGGTTTCGGATTCGAATCTCGGCGGTGCCATGGATGTTTGTAGTTCTTCGGCATCCACTTTAAGTCGTAGGTCCTGGTCTCCTATGACCGTAGAGCGTCACAGAGCCCAATCAGACCTCTTCTCGCCCACATCCTTTCCAAACTGTAATGGGGCAACTCAGCTCTAAAGCACAGTGGTGTGGTGTGGTATAGTAGTAGTAATAGTTGTTGTTGTTGTTGTTCTAGACAATGTTATCTGTTGGTATTGGGTGAATGAATGATTTTCTATACTGCTATAGTTTTCTTTGTTACTCTTTTCTTAAAGAGTGACAAAGAAAAAAATCAAAAGTTCTTAAATCTCGTAAACGGTCTATTGTAGGATAATTATGTATATAATGATCACAATGCGATAAAATATGAAAATAATAATTTCGCAATGAGCGCACATTTATTTTTAATGTGACCTATTAAATAAATAACTGCTTTTTAAAAATACACAAAGAAATAGTCCATTATATAACATACTATTATAATAACAATAATGTTCATTATGGACATTACTTTTTTTCCCAAAATTGTGATTTATAAAACACGTTAACTTTGATGGGTAAAAAACCGCAATCGTCACATAAAAATACATTTTACAGCATTCCTCCAAGAAGGTAACATTTGCACCTTTGACAGGGCCCTATTAAGAGCTCCGAAGGAGACTACTAAAGACCTTCGAATTAAAGATTTCCACGTCATTAACTTATCTCAGAATATTTCTGAGAGATCGATTCTCTAATCTGTGTGTCCCCCTTCCTTAAATGTCATAATTCTGATGGTTATCCTTCTCCTCTGCTTTCTCGAAGACACCAAATCGCACTCATAAGAAGAAAAAAGACGTCTCTTGCACATTAATGTCTTCCCATTTAAACAGATAAAAAAGAAGTCGCTCATGTTTGAATGGAAAAACATTTTTTTAATCGGCTACTTAAGTCGCCTCTGTCCCTTTTTTTTTTTTTTTTTATTCTTATTTTTTTATGCGATGAGCATTGAGAAGGAACAAAGAATAATCTCGATTTATTTAGCTTCAAGACCAGTTAGAATAAGTTCCCGTCATTCTAAACTGTCACTTTTACGTGCGTTTTAATAAGTTACTTCTAGTCCAATTGAGCATAACTACTACTACACCACATCACACCACACCACACCACACCACACCACACCACACCACATCACTGTGCCTAGAGCTGAGTTTTCGCTACACAGGAGACTGGGACGTACGGCTTAAAGTGGATTCCGAACCACTACACGCATTCATGGCACCGCTGGGACTCGAATCGAAACCTGTGGCACCGAACGCTAGACACTCGGTCATTCAGGCTCCAATTCAATATAAATGCAAAAAAAAATAATAGTGTTTGCAAATATTGGACACTTAGATCTGAGATCATTTACGGCAAATGGACAACAGATTTTTAATTTTAACCAGGAGGCACCATGGAGGGAGACTGCTACATTGGACACGTATTTTTCAGCCATAGTTTCGTACGGGCATCCTGGTGGTGCCACATTAGCAAACGACCCAATCTACGCTGCAAGTTGCTTCGTACCTGAATCCTATAATCAGGTGCGGCCTGATGGCCAGTTGTCTAATTCTGGCCTTTGGTACCACGGTCTTCAGGTTCGAATCCAACGGTGGCATGGATGCTTATAGTGGTTCGGAATGGATTTGAAATGTCCGAGTGTCTAGCGTTCTGGCCCTTGGTGCACTGATTTTGGGTTCGAATCTCCTCTGCTATCGTGAAGACACAAAATCACAGTCATAAAAAAAAAGCCGCTTCTTGAGCCTTAATGTCTTCCCATCTAAGCAGATAAAAGAAGTCGCTCATGTTTGAATGGAAATTTTATCGGCTATTTAGGTCGTCTCTGCCCTTTTTTGCGATGACCATTGAGAAAAATGAATAATGAATTTTCGATTCATTTAGCTTTCAGTCCAGTTAGGATAAGTTCACGATCTTCCTTAACTGTCACTTTTACATGTATTTCAGTAAGTTACTTCTACAACATGCACCCAATTGAACATAAATGACAAAAAAAAATGTTGTTTGCAAATATTGGACACTTAGATCTGAGATCATTTACTGCAGATGTACAATAGGTTCAACTTTATACAGGAGGCACCATGGAGGGGGAATACTACTACATTTACAGCTATAGTTTCGTACGGGCGTCCTGGGGGTACCACCAACACCACACCACATCACTGTGCCTAGAGCTGAGTTGCACCCTTACAGTTTGAGAATGATGTAGGTGAGAGAAGTCTAATCTGGTTCTGTGACGCTCTTGCAGTCAATGAGACTGAGACCTACTGCTTAAAGTGTATTCCGAATCACTACAAACATCCATGGCACAGTTGCGACTCAAACCCAAAACCTGTGGGACCGAGCGCTAAACACTCGAGTCATTCATGTCCCAATGGAACATAACTCCAAAAAAAAAAAAAAAAATAGAGTTTGCAAATTGTGGACATTTTGATCTTGGACTACTTACGGTAGATATGCAATAGATTCAGCGTTACCAAACAGGCACCATGGAGAGAGAATACTACATCGGAACCAGATTTACAGTCATAGTTTCGTACGGGCATCCTGGAGGTACCACACTAGCAAACGATTCTCCATACTCTGCAAATTGGTTCATACCTAAATCCTATAATCAGGTACGGCCTGGTGGCCAATTGGCTAGAGCTCTGGCCTTTGGTACCACAAATTATAGGTTCAAATCCTGGCTGTGGTATGGATGTTTGGGAGTTGTTTGAAATCCACTTTAAAATGTAGGTCGCTATCTCATAGGATGGTAGAGCGTTGTGGGTGTGGGTAGTGTGACTCGCGTCCATAGGAAATCTTGAAGCTACATGTGCCAACTGGGTAGTGCTCAATGAGTCACAGCGGTGCAGCCCTTGCTCATGGCATAAAGATGAACTGTCTCTGTACTGCAAGCGGCATTAGAAAAGAATTAATTCATTTGGGCACACATTTTAACAGAATTAAACGCAACCGAATTACTGAAATAACAGAATTTTATTAAATTCTGATATTATGAAAATTACTAAAGGCTAATTTTTTTGACATTTTATTACCTACTTTAAAATTTTTTAAGCCATAATTGCGAAACGTCTTTTGAGCGAAACAGAATTTTTCATTAAAAATGCTTCTTTTTTAAAATGCAATGAAATTAAACTTCAAATCATTAAAACGGATGCACTTCTAATCACTTTCAAATATAAAACATTTTTTTACTTTATTCGCTGACTGATTAGTTAAATTCTTTTTCGTCGTCTAAAAATATTCCAATTTTCATAAATGCCCTTTCTTTATCTTAAAAAAATAAAAAATCGTTTTCTTTTCCAAAATTTCCCTCGGAAATTATGATAATCGCGAAATGAAATGAAGTCACTCACCCTAAAAATCTTCTATTAATAGCAGGTTAAAAGAGAAACAAAATAATAAAGATGACTTCGTTTTATTTTTCTTATTTTTATTATTCTAAACCCACTCACTGCAAACCGTAACTGAAGGTTCGATGCGAAATTAAATCTCCGATTTTCGGTTTCGCTAAAATCTTTCAAGTTGTGATCCTGATTGAAAATGATTGGAAACGAATATATATCCCTCCCTCCCCCCTCTTTCTTTAATAAGCATCGGCCGGAAGTCGGGATCCGGCATTAAATGTGACGTTGGGGAAAAAGGAAAAAGAGGGAAAAATTAGCCGTCTTTTTCGAGATAAGAGGGGAAAAGCTATTAAATGCTTAACGTGTGGATTAAAGGGAGAGACTGCGTTTTTTAATGAGTTTTTGCATGTATCGTTTAATAGCGGCTCCGTTATTTAACGGTGTGTTTGGATAAAAGAATAAGTTGTTGGGATGGAAAAACGATATTATTACATGCTTGTTGTTATTATTATTTTTATTTATTTATTTATTTTTTTGAAAATAAATCCCATGAGATTACCTTAAAAAAATTCAAATAGGCCAGATTTTTTTTTTTAAAAAAATGTATCACTTTTAATTTCTATACTGAAATTTTATAATACATTTTTAGTAGATAGTTAACTTATTATGTTGCTGTTCTAATGCAGCTAGCAATAGAGCGACAGTTTATCTTTATGCCATAAGCAAGGGCTGCATCGCTGTGACTCGCTTAGCACTACCGAGGTGGCACATGTAGCCTGAAGATAGGGCTACGGACGCGACTAACACGGCCTTATTACTACTCTTATTAGACCAGGATCTACGGTTTAAAGTGAATGACGAACCACTATACAACCATCCACGGTACCTCCGGAATTCGACCCCGAAACCTGTGGTACCGAACGCCCTATCGCTTGCCAAATCATTTTAATGGTAAATTAATCATTTCCATTTTAAATGATTTGGAGCACATTTAACAGAATTTTTAACTCAACCGAATTATTAAAATTACAGAATTTTACTACATTCTGATTTCGAAATTATGGAATGCTGATTTTTCTGACATTTACTTCAAAATTTTTAAGCCATAATACGAAATGTCTTTTTTGAGCAAAACGGAATTTTTACTAAACTGATACACTTCTAATCACTTTCAAATATAAACCATTTTACACTTTATTAACTGACTGATTCTCTAAATTCTTTTTCGTCATTTAAAATATTCCAAATTTCCATAAACGCGTTTCATTAAATAAAATTAAAAAAATCGTTTTTCTTTTTCATCAAAATTCCCCTCGAAATTACAATAATCTCAAAATCAAATGAAGTCACTCACCTTAAAAGTCTTCCAATAATAGCAGGTTAAAAGAGAAAACAAAATATTAAGATGGCTTCTTTTTTTTTTTTTTTTTTTTAGTTTTATTATTCTACACCCCACTCACTGCAACCCGTAACTGAACGCGATGAAATTAAATCTCCGATTTTCGTTTTCGCTAAGATCTTTCGAGTTGTGATCTTGATTAAAAATGATTGAAAATGAATATCCATCTCTTCCCCACTTCTGAGAGCATCCCCCTACCCGTTTTCTTTAATAGGCATCGGCCGGAAGTCGGGATCCGGTATTAAATGCGACGTTGGGGAAAAAGAGGGAAAAATGAGCGCCTTTTTTTTTCCCGGATGAGAGGGAAAAGCTGTTAAACGCTTAACGTGTGGATTAGAGGGAGAGACTTAATGAGTTTGGACATAGCGTTTAATAGCGGCTCCGTTATTTAACGGTGTGTTTGGATAAAATTTGATTTCTTTTCTAAGTCGTTGTGATCGAAAAACGTTATTGTGTGCTTGTTATTTTTATTATTTATTTTATTTTTAAAATTTTTTTTTTTTTTTTTTTTGTCGAAAATAAATCCCGACATTACTTTAAAAAGAATTAAACTAGACCAGATTTTTTTCAAAAAAATGTATTATGTATCATTTTTTTTAAATCCATACTGTAATTTTATAATTCTCATTTGATAGTTGTTTGCAACCTGGTTGCCAAGTGGCTAGGATTGTGGCCTCTGATATTACAGGCTTCAGGTTTGAATCCTGGTGGTGCATAGATGTTTGTAAGGGTTCGGAATCCACTTTACACCGTAGGTCTCAGCTGATTGGATCGTAGAGAGCTTTGGGGGTAGTGTGACTCGGCGACCGTAGCCTATCTTCAAGCTACACGCACAGCCTGGTTAGTGTTCAATGAATAATAGCTCTGCAGCTCTCTGTATTGCCATCAGCACTAGAAGAAAAAATTAAATGATTTCGGTCACACATTTCAATAGAATTACAAAAATTTTTAAAAGAATTCTCATTTTACCAAAATTACTAAATGCTGATTTTACTGACATTTTAATAACTTAGTACAAAATTGAGCGATAATACGAAACGTAATATGCAAGTAATCTTTTCTTTAATGCAATGAAAATAAACATCATTAAAACTGATCCAATTCTAATCACTTTCAGATGTAAAACATTTGTTCACTTTATTAGCTGATTGATTCGCAAAATTGTATTTTCTCTTTTTAAAATATTCCAATTTTCGTAAATGCGTTTCATTATCTTAAAAAAATAAAAAATCGTTTTCTTTTTTCAAAATTCCCCGAAAATTACAATAATCGCAAAATGAAATGAAATGAAGTCACTCACCTTAAAAGTCTTCCGGTACTAGCAGGTTAAAGAGAAACAAAATAATAGAATTTCTTCCGTTTTATTTCCCTATTTTTATTATTCTAAACCTACTCACTGCAAACCGTAACTGAAGGGCGATGCGAAATTAAATCTCCGATTTTCGTTTTCGCTAAGATCTTTCGAGTTATGATCTTGATTGAAAATGATTGGAAACGAATATCCATCCCTTTTGAGCCCCCCCCTTTCTTTAATAGGCATCGCCCGGAAGTCGGGCTCCGGTATTAAATGTGACGTTGGGGAAAAAAGAGGGAAAAATTAGCAGTCTTTTTCCGGATAATGGGGGAAAAGCTATGAACGCTTAACGTGTGGATTAGACGGAGAGACTGCGTTCGTAATAAGTTGGGACATAGTGTTTAATAGCGGCTCCGTTATTTAACAATGTTTTTGGAAAAAGAATAAGTTGTTGGGATGGAAAACGCTTATTATGTGCTCGTGAATATTGTTGTTATTATTTTTTGTAAAATGAATTTCATGGCTTTACCTTAAAATGAATTCAACTAGGACAGATTTAAAAAAAAAAAATGTATTATGTATCACTTTTTAAAGCCCATACTGAAATTTTATAATACATTTTCGTTGATAATTGATTTATTATGATGTTGTTCTAATGCAATGATTTCGTAGTTTTTTTCCTGTCGCATTTTTATCCATTTTATATTTGTTAGAAATTTATTTGGGGATATATCAAATGTTCCAAAGACTTATAAAGAGAGTTTGTATCATTTTTAAAAAAGTAACATGATATATATCAGGGGCGGCCAACCCAAATGATGTTGCGGGCCACTTTGAAAATACATCCTAAGTCCGAGGGCCCCCATATAAAACTATGTATCCCCCTTTTGAGACCCACTGTAGACATTTTTTGGGGGGTGAAAAATGGAAACAGAATGAGTTATTATTTTTGTAGCTACTATTATTCTATTCTTAAATTCAAACATAGATACTATAATAATAACAACACTAAACGCGCATTGTAAAGAGCTATAGAACACTCAAAATGAAATTTTAAAAATATATAAATATAAACGAAAAATAAGAAATGAAATCATCAAACAATATTTATTTAACTAGTGCGAAATGTATTTCTCCACTCTTTCACTTGGCTTTACAAATCGATGCGCGGCATCATGAGTTCGCAGACTATAATTGAATTATTTTGTGAACTCATAATTCTGAACTCATGCATAAAACAAACACTATCTGTTCTAAATTAGCAAGACTATTATTTTTAAAATCAAAGTTCCTTTTTGAATAAAAAATATATTTTTGTAAAAGTGTGTTACATTTCACTTTGGCTCGAAAAATATTCCTGCAAAAGGGCCGCGGGTTGGCCTCCCTGATATAGATGGATAAATACAATAATGGACGCCTCTATAGACGTGAGCTTGTTGTCTCATTAGCAGTTATGTGCAGATGGAGATATTCAAAGGGCGATGGCGTGTGTGTGTCAAATATGCAGAGCGTATGATGATGAATGGCTTCGTCGGTCTGAGTCCATTACTATTGGCAAGACATATGGGTGGTAGACGAGATGAACTGTTTGCGAACCGCACTGCAAATCTTTGCACATCTGCCATGCTCTGCCTTCAGAATGTTGCCGTCGGTTCGATCTTAATGAAGCATTGCAGGACAAGTTGTAGATTGGTAGAATAAAGCAATGATTATTAACCACCCCAATCTGAAATCTCTAAATTTTAATTTAAAATAAACATATATGTAAATGCTCACATGTTTAATGTTCGCAGAAATAGTGTGAGGTCAAAAATTATAGATATGCGTATACTTTAAATCACGGTAGTCAACCCGCGGGCCGCCTTGAACATGTTTCCGACCCGTGAGATGTATCACACTTTTACATCAATATATTTAGTTTAGAATGGTCAAAGGAGTGAAAACCAATGTATTAAAAAATGCATTATGTGTGCATCCCTCTATTCAAAAATGACATAGTCTTGCGAATAGAGGACAGATAGTGCCTGTTTTATTCATGAATTTACAGTTATAGAGTTCGGGAATAATTAAATTATAAACACCCATTACGATGTGCAATTACCAAAATTGAGATCGATTTGCAAAAGTGGAATGAAAGAGTGGAGAAACACATATAGCAGTAGTAAAATAAATATTTTTGAAAGATTTCACTTTTTTTTTATTTCGTTTATATATATTTTATATTTTACTTTGAGTGTTATATGTTTTTTGACAATGTGCGTTTAGTATCATTATTATTATAGTATCTATGTTTACATGTAAGAATAATAATAAAAACATAATAACAACTCATTGTGTTTCAATTTTCACTCCAAAAAAATGTCTACAGTGGGTCTCAATCTAATAGGGGGGAATATAATTTTATAGGCGACCCGCGGAGTTAGATGCATTTCCAAAGTGGCCCGCAAAATCCTTTGGGTTGGCCATTGCTGTCTTAGAAGCAAATATTTGGTTTCTTTTATTTTTTCCAATAAAAATTTTTTTTAACCACATTTTTAAATATTTGAGAATATTTTCAAATATAAGAAATATTTACAACAATAAGAAACTGTTTGTATAAACATTGGCATAAATATGGATTTCATAAATCCTCAATCTTATTCAGTATTCTCTATTTATAGTTTGATTTAGTTTCAACGTAAAAGAAAAAAAAGAATATTTTTTTATTTAAAAATGCCTATGAAATATATTTTGGACGCAATATTGAATTTATAAACTGTTAATATTTTCAAAGTGGCTATAAATATATGATCTAGAACAAAAAAAAACGATATCGGCATAAACCATAGAACGGCTCAACATAAACATTTCGCGAAATATAAATGCATTTGAACGGAAGTAAGTCAGAAAAATTGAAACTTTCTCTCTAGATTTCATTTCCACGCATCGTAAATTCCAAGAATTGCACAAAAGAAATAAAAATAAAGCCTCGAAACTTAGTAAATCACATCGGGTCGAAATAAACGCAAAGCCGAACTCAGACATAAACAACCATTAAGCAAAAAGAACGGAGCGTGCTTTGCCAGATTAAGCTCGGAATAAAAAAAAAGAGTATTCGAAAAGTCAGACATAACAACATGCCAAACGATTCATCTTCTGTTCGTCCACATGGTTGCGTTCGAGAACAGTCTTCGAACAAATTTTGTTCCAAACAATTCACCAGGCCGTGTAATATGGCTGACATAGTTGTAGAAACAAGTGACTTTTAGAATGACAAATTAAAAATCATTCTCTTTCTGTTCTATTTTGGTTGGAGTATTTTGTTTGTTTTTGTGGCAATGTCGCGTTCTGGAATCGCTGGATCGAACGTAATTTCGCAAATGATGATGGTTCTATTCGAATAATGTTTCGGATTTCTTTTTCGCCATCAAATTTGATTACAAAATAAATTCTAATGGAAAGATTTTTGCTCTAATGGGTAATTTCACAGTTTTGTTAAAATAAATCGAATTATTTATTTTAAAGATGAAATGTAAATGTTTCAAAAAATTACTTTGAACAGTTTTATGGTAAGATTTAAGATTTATTTTTAATCGTTATTTCTCCTAGATGATGAATAAATGTATATAATATATATAAGAGGTGTTTCGTTATATTTTCACTGTTTGTAATATCAAAGGAATTGCTTAAATTTATTTTGCCATATTAGATGGTGTTTTAACTGAAATAAAAAAAATCAAGACTATCACTTTTACTTAAAAATACATAAAAAATTTGAGGCTTAATGGCCGAATTGCTAGCGCTCTGGCGCTGAGTACCATAGGATTTTCAGGTTCGCGTCCCGGAGGTGCCATGGATGTTTGTAGTGGTTAGGAATCCACTTTTTAATAAACCGTATGTCACCAGGTCTAGCATGGGCGTAGGGCTGACAATCCTACACCATAAAAGATAACATTTCCTGTCTCGAAATCCATCAGTAGGCAGAAGACCTTGGCACACCATGGGGCTGTTGAGCCACTGATGAGGATGATATTATTACTATATTACTCATGCGGTTTTATGTTTCGGGTTTGAGTCCCGGCGGTGCCATGGAGGTTTATAGTGGTTCGGAATCCACTTCAAACCTTAGGTCCCGATAATAGGATTAGTAGAGCGTTGCGGGGGTAGTGTTACTCGCGTCCGAATCCTATCTTCATGCTACATGCGCCCCTGGGTAGTGCTAATTGAGTCTCAGTGGTGCAGCCATTGTTTATAGCACAAAGATTAACTGTTTCTGTGTTGTCAGCTACAATAGAACAACAACAACATTCCAAATTGTTTTGTGTTTTTGAAAATAAATATTGCATTTCTTTTTATTAATTTTATAAATAAATGATTTTTAAAATCATCCAAACTTAAAAATGTAATGCACTGAAGAAAAAAAAATTATCATCTGTATAACATTGGTTTTATATTATAATGTTAATAAATTATATTAATTAATTTTATTTATTCATTAAATTAGTTTTAATGAAATAAAAGATTTCTAATGTTTTGATAAGCAATTAATTTTATTTATTCAATAAATTAGTTGTAACGAAATAAAAGATTTCTAATGTTTTAATAAGCATTTAAAAACCAAACTTTAAATGTTGTTAAAGAAAAAAAAAAAAATGGCTTTTAAAAAGCAATTGTAAAATAAAAATTAAAAACGATTGCATTTTCACTACACTTATTTTATTTTTACATTTAAAAAATAGATGTTTCATTTTATCTTCGGTCGTGTGTTGTATCTAATTAAACATTTTAATTAAATAAAATTGTTAATAAAAATGAATAAATACATTTTAAGCAATGTGCAATAGGTTCTTTAAAATTATTTAATATGTAAAATAGTTTCTTTAAGTTAGAGTTGTCGTAATTTTTAAGGAATAAAAGACTTTTTCCTGGTTTGGAATATATATATATATATTTTTTTTTGTATCATTACAAAAAATTTAGCAATCTTTTCAATTTTTATATTTTCTGTGTATCTCCGAATATTTCATTCAGATGTGAATATTTCAATTTTCCCTGCAATCTTAATTGTTGAACGTTTTCAACGTCTTATTAATTTCATTACTTTATAGTTTTTAATAATGAATTCCTTTGAATTTTTTTATTCTGATTCAGAAAATTGTAATTTTCATATATATATATATATCTGTGTGTGAGTGAAAGAGAGTATGTATTGTATGTGTGTGTGACAGAGAAAGAGTATGTATGTATGTGTGTGAGAGAGACTGTGTGTTTGCGTATGTATGAGAATGACTGTGTATGTGTATGTATATCTGTGTGCATGTGTATGTATATCTGTGGGTATGTGTATGTATATCTGTGTGTATGTGTATGTATATCTGTGTGTATGTGTATGTATATCTGTGTGTATGTGTATGTATATCTGTGTGTATGTATATCTGTGTATGTGTATGTATATCTGTGTATGTGTATGTATATCTGTGTATGTGTATGTATATCTGTGTATGTGTATGTATATCTGTGTATGTGTATGTATATCTGTGTATGTGTATGTATATCTGTGTGTATGTATATCTGTGTGTATGTATATCTGTGTGTATGTATATCTGTGTGTATGTGTATGTATATCTGTGTGTATATATCTGTGTGTATGTATATCTGTGTGTTTGTGTATGTATGTCTGTGTGTATGTGCATATATGTCTGTGTGCAAGTAGTGCGTTTATGTATGTATGCCTGTGTGTAAGTAGTGTGTGTATGTATATGTGTGTGAAGAAAGCATATCAATGCAAAATTGAAAAGAAAACCAGAAACAAGACTATTTTACACAACAAAGGGCCCAACACAGTATTCGCTACATTATATATATATTTTAATTTATTTTTGAACAAAACACGTAATTGAGAAATTGCAAATATATATTATATTTTCATAAATTAAATATGTCTTTAATTTTTATTTTTATCATTTTGAAGGGAAAAAAAATGACTGCCAAAAACAAATTTAATATTAAAAATTAATATCAAATCTTTTGATAACCAAATTCACGCACTGGTTTCAAAGATCTTTGTTGTTTGCTCATCTAAATCGAAGTCGGAAAAATTAAAAGTGCCAATAAAATACGAAACTTTTCATTCCAACATACTTTTCGGGTTGAATCATTGCAGAAAATGTTTATTCTAACGTCACCTAATGCGTTTCCAATACTTTATGGGCGCATCCTTGGAATGCCAAACGACTTTTATAGGATCCGTTTCCCCAAACGATTTTTTTTTTTTCATCGTCTGCGCTGTGCGAAAAAGAAGCGGTGTTAGGTTCAAATATCTGCATTAGCCTTTCTTTAGTAAACAAATCGAAAAGTTTTGGAAATGTGTTTGAATGCTTATTGAAAACTGATTAATTGGTTAGCCGGCTCGCATAATTGACTGAGAAAGTAGAGAATGTTGCTTTTTTTTTTTTGTTATCTGTTTTACATGTATTTATCTTTTGCGTTTAGTTTGATTTTGGCTCTTTTGTGCGAGCTGCTTTGAAAAGTTTGAATGAGCATGCCTTATGATGCTCTACTACTGGGATAGCCAACCCAAATGATCTTGCGGGCCACTTTGGAAATGTTTTATAACTCCACGGGACGCATATAAAATTATCTATACCCATATTAAATTTAGACCCACTATAGACATTTTTATATTCATATTACAACCTGTTATATGAGATGTTCCAAGATGCGCGCGCTTCATGAATTCGCAGATTATAATTTAAATATTCTGCGAAACTCATAACCGTAAACTCATCCATAAAACAGGCACTATCTGTCCTATATTCGCAAGACAACTATTTTAAAATCAAAGTTCCTTTTTTTCTCATCCTTTCGACAGTTCATTTTTGAATAGAGGGCTGCACACATAATGTATTTTTAATGCATCGATTTTCACTCCTTTGGCCATTACAAAATAAATATATTTTATAAAAGCATAATACATCTCATGGATCAATCATGGTTTTCTTATAATTTCAACAGTTCATTTTAAGTGTATGGATGTATTCATAATGTTTTTTTTAATACATTGGTTTTCACTAATTTGGCTTATTATAAAATAAATATATTTTGTAAGAGCGGAATACATCTCACGGGCCGGAAAAAAGCAGATTGGCCACCCCTGCTCTACTACATTGGTTTTTAAACTTTTTGAAGTCTATGTGCATTTAAAAACGAACAAACAAATAATTATAGGCGCAATATATACAAATTTCTAACCAATAAACATTGGCTACGAACGCCTCACAGTTTTGTATCCAAATGGTCAGCTCCACAGTTTACTATTTATAGTCGGCGGAGTCTCAGAGGCTGCAATGGAAACTATTAAATTAAATTTCAGTATTTGGTCTCTTTTGAATTACAATTATTTTCAAATTAAATCGTTTTGTAATTTTTGCTTTTTCTCTTTTAGTATAATAGAGCTTCACAAACAAAAAAGTTGAAACACAAATTTAAAAAAATATTTCTCAGTATTTCAAAATCTCACTTAACTCACCTCAAAACTATCTGGGTTTTATGGGGCTTTAATGGTAGATAATTAACTTTATATAACAAATAGAAAAGAACTGTTTATAAGTAATTTTAAATAAGTCGCTTCTTAAAGTAAATAACGTTCTTTGTCAATTTTTTTTTTTTGAAACACTTATACATTTGAAATTATTTTTATTATTATATTCCTTTTTTTTATTTTCCATTTTTAAATTGAAACATATTTATAACAAGGAACAAACTTGAAAAGCGTACAAAAAAAAGTGGAATATAATTGTAATATATTCCACTTAAAAGCAATTTCATTTATAGATACATAGCAAACATATTATTTTATTATTTTTATGAATTTCTGCTGCTTACGTTACAGAAAAAAAAATAATTTATAGAACAAAGAGAGGTTTCGTACCAAGTAACATATTTCTTTTTATGTAGAATATTTTTATAATTTAGAAAAATATATTATTTTTTTATCCGAACTGAAATTAAATAATCTCATTATAAATTTTCTTTTTATTTTCTTTTACATTGAATCACATTTTTTGCATTACATTTTTAATATTCTATTGAATCATTATTTAATTTTAATTTTATTTTCAAATAGAAAAATATTAACAATAATATAATATAAAAATGTAATATAAAATATTAATATGAAAAAAATGTAAAAAAAAATTCTATTTAATTTTACAATTTTTTTCCTATGTTAGTTTTTACAAAAATAAATATTTAATTGCATTGAAATTCGAAAACATTATTTTTTTTTTCCCTTAACAGACGATTCTTTACCTTAGCAGTTCTAACAGACGATTCATTCTTTGATGCCAGATTAATTAATTCTTTGTTCAGAAAAATGTGGAAAATATATTAATAAAATGTAAAGTTTCCAAAAGGTTCAAAAAATTTGTTTCAAGTTCAGTTTGGAACTATTTGGATGTGTTCCAGTATTAAGTCATGTTTGATAAATGTCTTTGAGGCTGATTTTTTTTATTCTCTGGAACAAATTCAAAATTTTATCAAACATAACAGAAATGAAACTCAATTTCTGTCAGAGTGACCTTGTTAGAGGGAAGCGAGGCTTCACGTTAAATAGTTTGTCAAATGTTTAGGATATTTCTTTTAAAAAAAAAGTGCTTTTGTGCAAAAAGGATATACAGACGATTTATTAGAAGACATATTTTTAATGATCGCAAATATAGGAGTTTTTTTCCCGTAAAATTCTTGAAAAATAGCATTGATTTTGTTCCTTTTCTTTATTTAAAAATTATATTTAATGAATAATAATCGATATCCTATTCTGATTTTGAAAAATTACAAATAAATAAAAAGAATAGTTAGAAATAAATTAATCGGAATAAACATTTTCCGGTATAAATAAAATAAATTAATAATTCTAAACTAATGATATTATCATTAAAAGGGTTTCTTGATCGTTTAAGACATTTTTGTTGTTTTAATGCAGCTGTCAATACAGACACAGTTGATCTTTATGCCATCAGCAAGGGCTGCATCGCTGTGACCCTGGTGGCACGTGTAGCTTGAAGATAAGCTACGGACGAGGAGTAACACTGCCCCCGCAACGCTCTACGATCCCATGAGACCGGTACCTACTGTTTTGAAGTGGATTCCAAACCCCTACAAACATCCATGGCACCACCGGGACTCGAACCCGAACCCTGTGGTACCGAGCGCCAGAGCGTTAGACACTCGGCCACTCGGTAAGACATCTAATGATGTGAAAGCCTGACTCGTAGCTGAGTGGAAACATGCGCCGCTGGTTAGCCTAAAGGCTGAGGTTAGATCCGTTAATTCGTTTCCAAAAACAAGATGCCTCGATGGCTAGGGATTGCAATACCGGGATACCGAATACCGGTATTTTGAGCCATTTGTACAATTTTTGTAATACCGGTATTCACAAGTTTAAATACCGTTTTTTCGGTATTTACTAGAAATTTAGAATTCTTAACTGTGAAAAAGAATTCTTCAGAAAAACTAGAAATTCTTATCTGTGAAAACAAAGTTGTAGTTGTGAAGAAAGTGTGTAATATTTCGATAGTTTTCAAATTGGTAAATTTGTTATTCACATTGTATTTGCATATCATACTTTAGAGTTTCAAATATTTTTCAGATTTATTATATATATATACTCATAAATAAATTAGAATTGGCGGTAGCTAAAACATTTTCAACAAACCAAAATACAATACAGAAATCAGTTATATCCAAAACAATCCGACGAGAAATAGATTTATTTGAAGATGAGGCATTTGAGAGGTAAATACTTGGAAAAAGTACATCGCGCTTTGCTAACAGTACCACCCACTAGTGTAGATGCTGAAAGAGCGTTTTCGACAGCGCATTATGTTTTTTAAGATCACATTTCAAAAATTTGTAATAGTACCACAGACTGAATAGTGATATTTACACTTTTTTGTGATTTAAATAAATAAAATGTTCCTTTACTTTTTTTGATTCTTTATATACTGTTTAAGTTTAAAAAAAAAAAAATTTGTGATATTAACATTCTCTAATAGAACTGGCAAATAAAACAAAAAAAGCACCTGTGTTTTCTTTTTTTTTTTTTTTTCTAAAATTTCTACTACCGGTATTAAAACCGGTATCCCGGTATTAAGATCTAAAAAATACCGAATACCGGTATTGAACTTTTGGTCCGGTATTGCAATCCCTGTCGATGGCATTTGTGATGTTCAGCATCTTCTTACAACGTGAGTCGGACTACGTGAATACCCTAAAACGTCCTCCCGGAAAGCACTGCCCTCCTTTTTCGGCATCACGGAGCCAAGTCAGACTTCTACCTACGGGCGCTCCATCACAAAAGAAGCTGCCCCCCTCCCCTTTCCCTCCTTCCATAAAACCACACGGGTTCTTACACTTGGTCTACATGTTGCTGTCAACCAAGTGGGATAAAAAAAAATAAACTATAACCATTTCGTTTTTCATTAATAGAAAAATAAAAAGCAATAAAACCTTTTCAAAACTCAATAAATGGCAAAGAAAAACTCGCTTTGTTTAATTTTGCTTGATTTAATAGATAATAAGACGAGATAAAAATTTATCCTATGGTAATAATAAATAAATAAATAAAATAATATCAAAATGAAAATGGAATCATTCAATAAATAATTGTGTGAAAAAGAAAAGGAAAAAAAATTCGTTAGAGGCAGGACAAACAGGCGACGTGAAGAGCGTGACGTAAAAAATGACGTCATCACCCATAACAAAGGAATACGGGACCGGAAGTGCTTTTTTCGAAATTTTCCCCCTTTACAGGGTCGAGCGAGCAATTCCCTCTCACGAACTTGAAATGAAATGAAAACACTTCAGCTTTTATGACCGAGTCTTGAAAAAGATAAATTCGTACAATTGAACGAGTAATGGATGGTATTTTAGAATAAAGTTATTATTTTTTTGGAAATATTAAAATGTATGAAAGTAAAAAAATTAAAACCTAAAAGTATTTTATTCTTTATTAAATAACATTTCTAAAATTTATATATTAATATTCAATTAAATCTAATATTCTTAAATATATTATTGTTATTTCTGTTTTATTTACTCAACAGTTTTTCTTGAGAGAAATATTTTTGTATTAATTTAATTTCAATAATTCATAAATGTATAAAAAAAAAATGGGAAAAACGTTTAAATTACATCAAATTGTGCAAAAATTGTGTTTTACATCCAACCATTTCCAAAGTGTTTTCATAGATGCAAGCGGCCTAAAGAAAGTGAATTCGGCTGCCAGTGGTAGTTTGAAAGAAACGGCAACGTATTTGGCACGAGTTGCATATTCAGCCAACCGTAGTGTTCAATATGCTGGATTGTTTAGGGTTTTGGGACAGATTCCGTGAGTGGAACACACTCATTTTGGAACTTTTTTGGATGTCGTACCGTTTCCCCCTCTTCGAGTATCTTACAGTTCAAATGTGAACTCATTGTGACGAGTGACATTGTGTTCCTTTTTTTTGACAGCATTTTGAAAGTGGGACTTTAAAAAATCCTCATATACAGGCTGATTATAATTAAATTGTAAGGTGTTTTCCTAACTATCCTATTCATCTCCAGGTTCTTTTTCTGATTTCCATTGAGAGATCAGAAACCCAGAACGATCGTCTCTAGAGCGTCCAATGGTCAGAATTGGTCACATTTGATCGTTCACTTATTCAGAACCAACAGGACATGCATTTTTAATACGTTGTTATTCTAATGCAGCTGGTAATATAGAGACTGTTATTCTTTATGCCATAAGACAAGGGCTGCACCGATGTTACTACCTAGGGGACAGGTGCAGCATGAAGATAGGCTACAGACGCGAGTCACACTATCCCCGCAATGATCCTATGAGACCGAAACATAACGGTTTAAAGTGGATTCCGAACCACTCACAAACATCCATCGCACCGCCGGAAGTCGAACCCGAAACCTGTGGCACCCAGCGCCAGTTAAAAACATTGAAATCAGCATTCAACCACCATCCGTCCTGCAAAAACTTATAAATTACCGGAAGAGGTCTCTCGTTCCGCCGAGGGTTTCACCTCTTCACTTCGCCCCGATCCATCACTCCGGGGGACAGCCCTCCCTGAAACGATCCATCAGACGACAACGAGTGCACCTTCGGTCACCGAAACTCAACCCGCCAGCACCACGTTCCAAGAAAAACAAAAGGACAACAAAGAAAAAAAGGAAAGGAAAAAGAATCCCTTTATTATGCGACAGCCCTGCCATTAGGAGCAGTCACAAAAAAGGAAGGAGTATGTCGCGAGTTAACTTTTCCCGGAAACCATCCGTCATTGGCTGATCCCGCGGAAAGGCCGCTGCTCACTGGCTGCCTTTTTTAGGATCCAGCCTTGCCCTAGTAATTCGCCGACTTCCATTAAGGTTGGGGTAAGTGAATGGAACGCTCAAGTTAAACATTTATAGGGGCCTTCGCTGAATAAATGCGTCTGTTGTTATTGTATCGCGTGTGTTACACTAATGCATTTAATATTTTTGTGGTTGTTGTTCTTCAAAAGTATTGAAAAACAAAGATGGAGAATGTCTCGAAAAAGAACCAGTACTCTTAATCAAAGCTGATAGTGGGATTTTTTTTTTTTTGTTATTGTTGTTCAAAAGTATTGAAAAACAACAATGTATAATGACTCGAAAAACACCCAATGCACTTAATCAAAGCTGATAGTGGGATTTTTTTTTGGTTTTTTTTTGGTTTTGTTGTTAAAAAGTAGAGTATAGTATTGTATAAAACAGGGTATTGAAAGTAGTATAGTATTGAAAAACAACGGTGGATAATGACTTGAAAAACAAAAACATCCAATGACTCTTAATCAAGGCTGACAGTATATTTTTTTGTATCAAAACTCAAGATTAAACTAATAAAATTCTCAAGATCTAAGAAAAAATAACCAAGATAGAAAAATAATATTTTCAGATTAAATATTTCTAATTCCATTACCTACTGTGTGTAAAATTGGCAAGCAGTCACGGGAGACAGATTTCAACACAGCGGTATAATAGGGAAGAAAGCTATTTTCAGAAAAGTTTTTTTTTTTTAATTATCATAAAAATTGTTTTAATTTTTCATTATTAAAAGTTGTGCTGCAATTGTCTGACTAAATACCCTTAACAAGTAATCGATTCGTCCATTTCCGCCTTTAACCCGGATGTTTACTTTTCCAAACAATAAGTGATCGACCCATCATCGTCAGTGGCGGAACAGCCCCATGGTGGGCCAAGGCCGTCTGCCTACTGGCAGATGTCTAGACATGAAACCTTTTCTTTTTACGGGGAACGGTTGTCAGCATTACGCCCAACGCTCTACAGTCATATTAGACCGGCACCTACAGCATAAAGTGGATTCCGAACCACTCCAAACATCCGTGGCAATGCCGAGACTCGAACCTGATACCTGTAGCACCGAGCACCAACGATCGAGCACAGTTTCATACCCATAATGCCAAGGGTTAAGAAATACAAGGGGTTAAGAATTGAGGACCCTTGCCACCCAGAGGAATGCATAGAAACCTCTGTGCGTTGGCCCAACCGACGATGTCGTGCTATTAATGATGATGTTGAATTATATAGTTTGCATTAAATATGAACTGTACGTTATGACTTTATTACTTGTTAATGATTAACACAAATGATCAATTTTGTAATTACACGAGCAATATTTATTGTTATAAATAATGTGTGTGTAGTGTGTTTTTAATCATTTCTATTTTTTTTCTTTGCAGGTATGTTGTAAATCCATTTTTCTATTGAATGCTGAGTTATGCAGTAAACATTGTGAGTTTTGTTTAATTATTTTTGGTAGACACAATGATCCAGATTTAAAAAATTTGAGTGTGGCATCATGGGTATGAACTCAGAAAAAATATTCTTTTAATGCAGTTCTTGTAATTTTTCTTTGAATTTTTAATTTCTAAAAAAGTACGGATATTTTATATTAACCTTTTTAACTGTATTCCTCAATTTTATTTCGATGTTATTTCCCGTGTATTAAAACTATAATTTTACGAAATTTCAAAGTTAGCATAGCTTGGATTTTGTAGAGTCATTCTGTAGCAGTTACAGTTAAACCATTCCTCATTGAACCAAGGACCCACAACCATTCATGTTTCGTTTTTTTGTAGATGGAGCCAAAGCAGATAGAACAAAGCTAAAGCAGAACTCAGCAGTAGTTAAGGATGGCCAGATTAATATTATTATTTAAAGCAACAGACTATTGAACAGAAACTTGCATTGAATTCTAGACATTGAATGTTGCAGTCAAACTCTAACATATCTTAAACATCTACGTTTTTTCACGTTATATTAACTAATCTATTTCCACGATAAGACTTGAAACCCACGAGTGTTCTAAAATTTTCGAAATAAGTATCAAACATTAAAGTAGAACTTGAAGTTCTTCGCTAGGCGGAGGGAAATTGAACCACAGTCAACATGTTTTGAATCAGTTTTTTTTTACTAAAACCATCCCTTTCAAAAGTGCTTATGGAAATTGTAACTGAAAAGGTTGTTCTAATGCTGCTGTCAATACAGAGACAGTTCATCTTTATGCCATCAGCAAGGACTGCGTCACTGTTACTCTTTTAGCACTATCCAAGAGGCACGTTGTAGCTTGAAAATAGGCTACGGACGCGAGTCACACTGTTCCCACAACGCTCTACGATCTTATGAGACTGGGACCTACGATTTAAAGTGGATTCCGAACCACCAACAAACATCCCTGTCCTCGCCGGGACTCGAACCAGAAACCTGTGATGCCGAGCGCCAGAGTATAAAAAAATACTGTATCTACTCATTTCATCAACTCTATTTAATATTATCCTTAACTAGAATATTTATCGGGCCTGTTGGCCGAGTGACTAGCGCTCACTACCACAGTTTCGTGTTTGTGTCCCGACGGTGCTATGGATGTTTGTAGTGGTTCGGAATCCACCTTAAAACCGCAGATATAGCTGTTGAGCGTTGGGCTGACAACCCTACAACATACAAAGAAAAGCATCTCTCGTCTCGTAATCTGCCAGTAGGCAGACAGTCGCTGTTGCGCCAATGATAATGATGATAATGAGAGTATTTAATATTCTAGCTAATATTCCTATTTCAAGCCATCAAAACTAGAAATAAGAAATATTAACTAGACGTAATAAAATATAAAAATAAAGAAAGAAAAAGTATTTATCGATTTTTGTGCTGAAAGTTTTTTGTATAACCTCTTTTATGTGGGCGCATAAAAAAAAGAACTCATCTTAGTTTAACATTGGATAACTTTGCACCAGATTTTAACTTAGTTTCTTTCTTTTTTCCCCTTTTTCATAATGTGCGAAGAATCCCAATTCCAAACTCTTTAAAAGTCAGGTTAATAAAGCAACACGTATCGAGAAAGGAAAAAAAAAAGCGAATACCGTCCTTTCTTTAACCGAAACCATTGGGGAAAATACATAAAGAGCCATCAAATAGCCGGAGGGCAGGGAAAAACTTTCCAAAACTTTTCCCTCCCTCTGAACTTGATTTCCCCTGTACGTGAGCAGCATGCATTGAAACCCCAACTTGTCCCACAATGATCAATGCGTTTTAGATAGCCAGTTTTTTTTCCCTATTCCTTCCCTAACTTCAAAGAAGATGTGGATGTTTTTCTAAGGAATTCGAAAGAAAAAGGATTCCTTTTAAAAAATCTTTTGGTATTTTAAAAAAATCGAATAAAAAGGAGGTGTGGAATCTGTGTCCTAAATTAAGCCCCTTCATTTTAGTGTGCAACAGCGTTAAGGATAAAGGAGGTCTTAATGAGAAATCGATGTGTGTGTCACGTGCGCTTCAAAGACGTTCGTTAAAGGGGGGTTGTGAAATCGTTTGGCCGTATCCCCCCCCAGGAGTGATTTATGGCTGAGAATTTCAGTTTGATGTGCACGTTATGAAATGGATGGTGTTTGTGCCAATATTTGACTTGATAATTTGTTGTGCTGGCGTGAAATAGAATAAGGAGGGGGAGACCTTCGGTGTCAAGTGCCACGTAATTTCTTTTGGTTTAATGAGGTCTCATTGGGGAGCTGTTTGGGAACATTATTTTTTTATGGTTTGTGATGGGCGGAAGGTCGGAACTTGCATTATACACTGGTGTGCAAAACTTAAGGAACGATTTTTTTTTTTACCACTTCTCCTTAGAATAATAATAAGACAACAGATGGGAAATAGGGCATTGAATACTGATAGGGTATTTTGTACTTAAAGGATGAAGAAAGCGAAATTCAATGGAACAAATACAGAAGGGAATCAGACAAATGGAAGACTTTATCGGAAAGAGTGGTGCTGTCAAGATTTGAGAAATAACAACAAACAGATGTCTATTAGCTAGGGATATGTTCTCTAACTGCAATGGTTACTTTGTCTCCATAGTCAACGCAAGGTTATCCAACAGTTGTGCCGAAAAGGGTTTGTCCAAAGTTTTACACATCTGTTCTATAAAAATTAAATCAGGAAAGTACTCTGGCCAATCCTTTATTAGATTTCTAGAAGCTTCTTGACCTCTCTAACGAAGACGCGACTCCATTTGGGAGAAGTTCAGTCTGTGTCTGTTATACTAGTCTAGAGGCCTGGTGGCCAAGTGGCTAGCGCTATGGGCGTTGTTACAACAGGCTTCAGATTCAAATCCTGGTGTTGGCATGGATGTTTGTGAGGGGTTCGGAATTTACTTTAAAACTGTAGGTCCCGGTCTGTTTAGCCTTCGTGTGCACAAGATGACCGTAGAGCGACAAACCAAAACAAGCAACACTAGTCTAAATGATGTCGCTAATGGTAGCTTCAAATCACGCAGAGTTTACGACGGCAAGATAACAGAATATTTTTACGAAGTAATGTGGCCATAAAGGAGGCCAAGGAGGATGCAAAAAGCAAAACCAACGCAACAATTAATAGATGACTGTTAATAATATGCGCATACATCAGAGAATCGAACAAATGAAAGGCTTCATCAAAAGAGTAGCCTGACAAGCATTTGAGGTATAATAATAAAAGTGCTGTCTATTGGCAAGGGATTAACTGCAATGGTTTCTTGGTCTCTATATTCAACGCCAGATTATCCAACAATTAGTGAGGTAAGAGTTCCCATTGCTCAATGCTCATTGTTTCAGTTGTTGGGCTTTCTCGAACAAGGTGTTTCCAAAATTTTACTACACATATTGTATAAAATTTAAATCAAAAGAATACTCTGGCCAATCCATTAGAATCCTTTTCTAAAAGCTCCTCGGCATCCCTAAAGAAGACGCAACTCCATTTATGAGACGTCCAATCTGCTAGTCCAGAGGTCCAGTCTGTGTCCTACACTAGTCTAAATGATGCCTCAGATGGGTAGCTGTCAACAGCACGCATCGTTTACTACGGTAAGCTAACAGGCTACCTTTATGAAGTCATCTGGTCATAAAGGTAACCTGTTTCTTAAAGGACGAAGGAACTAACGCAAGGAACGAAGTAAAACTAACCCAAACATGAATAGAACGCATACAATAGGGAATCGAACAAATAAAAGACTTTATCGAAAGAGTAGTTTTGGTGCCTGACAAGCATCTGAGGAATAACAACAAACAGCGGTCTATTAGCAAGGGATATGCGGTCCCTTAACTGCATTGTCTGCTTGGTCTCTATATTAAACACCAGGTTACCCAACAGTTGTTTGAGAGCTAGGAGTGCCAGTTGTTCGATGTGCATTGTGGGCATTCTTCGACATCGATCGAAAGGTCCAAAAATGTTTTATTGAATTTAAATAAAAAAATACACTGGCCAATCCATTAAAGTCTCTTTCTAAATGTTTCTCGACATCTCTGAAGAAGACGCAACTCCATTTATGAGACGTCCAGTCTGCTAGTCCACAAGTCCAGTCTGTGTATGCTACACTAGTTTAGATGATGCCTCCGTAGCTGTCAACAACATGCAGCGTATACCACGGTAAGCCGTACCTTTTGCAGTCATGCAGCGTATACTTAAAAAACAAAACTAAACTAAAAAAAAAAACGATTGGAACGCATACAGTAGGGAATCGAACGAATGAAAAGATTTATCGAAAGAGTAGCGTTGGTGCCTGACAAGCATTTGATTATTGTTTTCTATTAGGCGGGGATGCATATTGTGGATTATATCCGAAAAGGTCGAACTAGTCATTCATAGTTTCTTTGTTATATAATTTTGTTACCATACAATTCCCACCGAGTGTAAAGCGCAAAGGTAAAATACCCTTTCGTAATATTGTTTTGTCCTTAAAATTTAGACTTATCCATGTACCATTTATCGATGAAAACAAAGAGCGGACTTGTAACAAACACGAATAACTATCCGAAATATGAACCATTCAACAAATTATTATCTACCAGGCTCATAGGGCTCATTATTTTCATTTGTTCCCACTCACATAAGCAAAATGTAATTAAAAGCAGTTTAAAAGATATCCTGAAAAATATTTTGTGAACAGTCTTTAAATTATCCAATATATCTGAGTTTTAATTAAAAATAAAATTGTTAAACTCAAATTACGCAAAAAGAATAGATAATGATGTTAACTGTAAATTAAATTGGACATTGAAAAAGGATAAAGGAAATTGAATTATTAAAGGGAAAAAACAAAACATAAAAGCAGTCGGAATGAAAAATTAAATAGATCATTGAAAGTGAGCAAGAGAAATTGAAATTATTCAAAGAAATTTGAAAAAAAAGAAAGAAATTGAAAATTCTGACATTAAATTAAATAGCAAACTAAAAAACAAACGAAATATTCTAACTATCCAAAACTTTTGTTTTCTTTAATCCATCTTGAATATACTTGTTTTAATATGCACATTCAAGGTTTGTGAAATATTTCATTGTCGAAAAATTATTTAAAAATTTGGCATACTTGTAGAAATAGAAGTTTCAATTTTGGGACTAGATGCATTTTAAAAAAAAATAAGAAAATGGGAATAAAAAAAAAAGACAATCCTTGGAATGTAACAAAACTTGACATGTTTTAGAACCTCCAATCCTCCCAAGGGAACCAAAAACGCGGGAGCTGGCAAAGAATCAACCTGTGCTCGAAAAGTGACAGGTTAATTTTCCGCCGTTTAGCCTGCGAGATGCTTTTCCCCCAATGCTTCGTTTTCAAATCCGCCTGTTACTGGTTTTTCCAGCCATGTCAACTTTGTCACACAAAAGACCGTCTGCCTCCGTTGTCACAATGATCTCTTCTCGTAAATCACTATCGTTTGCTTTGTGAAAAATTTTGTTATTTTTTTTAATTATCGAATATATATAGGGTGATTATAATTAAAGTCCCACTTTCAAAACGCTGTATAAAAAGGACCACCCGTCACAATGAGTTCAAATTTGAACTGAAGATACTCGAAGAAGGGATGGGGCGGGGGCGCTATGGCATCCAAAAAAAGTTCCGCCGATTTTTCTCATCCAGTTGGTGATGACCTTGCCGTGATGGATGGGCTTCCACTCACAGTGTCACAACTGTCGAATGACTTGAAGTCCTTTTTTTTTCGTCCAAAAACCGAAACCATCGAGCATATTGAACACTACAGTGGGTTGAATGTGCAACTTATGCCAAATACGTTGTCATTTCCATTCAAACCACCACTGGCAGCCGAATTCGCTTTTTTTTAAGCCGCTTACAGCGCCATCTATTCATACACTTTGGAAGCTTTTCTTTTATGCCATACCGCTTCACACTTCTTCAAGTATCTTCAGTTCGAATTGGAACTCATTGTGACGAGAGGTTCTTTTTTGACAGCATTTTGAAAGTGGAACTTTAATTATAATCACCCTGTATATATATATATATAATAAATAAATAAACAAACATAATAAATAAATCATTAATGTGTTAAAATTACTGGTTAAGTATATGTATATATATATATATGTACATGTATATGTACATATATATATATGTATATGTATATGTACATATATAATGTATATGTATATGTACATATATATATATGTATATGTATATGTACATATATATATATGTATATGTATATGTACATATATAATGTATATGTATATGTACATATATATATATATGTATATATGTACATGTACATATATATATATGTATATGTACATGTACATATATATATATTATGTACATGTACATATATATATATGTATATGTATATGTACATATATATATATATGTAAATTACATGTACATGTATATGTACATATATATATATATGTATATGTACATATATATATATATGTACATGTACATGTATATGTACATATATATATATATGTATATGTACATATATATATATATGTACATTACATGTATATGTACATATATATTATATGTACATGTACATGTATATGTACACATATATATATGTATATGTACATGTACATGTATATGTACATATATGTACATGTACATGTATATGTACATATATGTATATACATGTATATGTACATATATGTACATGTACATGTATATGTACATATATGTACATGTACATGTATATGTACATATATGTACATGTATATGTACATATATGTACATGTACATGTGCATGTATATGTACATATATGTACATGTACATGTACATGTACATATATGTATATGTATATGATTTATTTATTATCTTTGTTTATTTATTTATATTTACTTTCACAATTATCTCTTCTCGTAAATTCTTCGTGGTTATTAATGGAAAAATTCTGGGATTTTCATATTCATATAAAATAATTAAGTAAATGCTTTTTTTGTAAATAGACGGAATTTTAAAAGGTTAATGGTTAGTTGTTATTTAATGTAACTGTCCCAAAAAATCTATATACTATATTATTAACTATAATTGTAAAACAATTGTATGGTTCATTTGCCTCGTTATTTTTGTCTGTAAATCATTATCATCATCTGTAATTATGAATAGTTTTCTGAGATAATCTCTTAATTTTTTATTGCTACAAAGTATTTATGTAGTATTCAAACAGTAACTTTAATAAATTAATGGCATTAGATTATGAAGTATAATTTCGAATTAACTGATTAGTATTTAAGGGGTTTTTTATTTTTTTTTATTTCCAATGGCAGATTATGAACAGTTACAGCAAAAAGAACAATGAAAAAAAAAAAAAACATACAACATCAACAACAAAAAATACAACAAAACAGGCTGAAACAGAGTTCATTAATCTAACAATAACGCTAAGTTGCAGATCTTTTAGCCACTAAAAGTGTTACCAGGTGCACCACGGGGAGGTAGATCTACTGCTATTTAATGTAGTTATGAAAAAAAATTTGTGTGACTCATTTGTTCCAATGATATAATATAATCTTTTTTAGTAAATCAAATCTTTTGCTTAGTGATTGGGAAAATATTTAATATATTTTAACAAAATTTTAAAATGGGATTCTTAAATTTTAACGAAATATTTTTGCAAATATTTATACAATATATAATTTCAATAGATTAATATTTTTACTTTAAATTGTATTGCCTTCAAAACTCTATGTTTTTAATGTCACAATCTCTTCTCAAAAAACACTTTTATTTCCTGAGAGATTATGAAAAGAGATTTTTACAATTTTAACACTAATACAAAGCAATTTTTAAATACTTCCTTTATCCAAAAATTCGGTTTATTGTTTAATGAAATAATATAAAAACTATTTTATTCATTAACATTTCTAAACAATCATTTCTCGTAATTCCAGATCTTTGGACTTATGCAAGGCGTATATCAAATGTATACTTAATTAATCGCATAAGAAACATAACGTGAACTAATTTTTTTCCTCAAAAAAAAAAATAAGTAAATAAATAAAATAAACTTAAAAAGATGAATCCGCTTCAATGAGAAAACCTTTTTATTATTAATATATTATAAATTGATGATTTATTTTTTTTTTCTTTCTAATGCAGCTGGCAAACACTTAGACAGCTTGGTCTTGATGCCTTAAGGCAAGCGCTGCACAGACGTTACTCACTTTGCATTACACAGGGGCGCGTGTAACTTTGAAGATAAGCTACGGACGCGGAGTAACAATGCCCCCGCAACGCTCTACGATCCTATTAGACCAGGACTTACGGTTTAAAGTGGATTCCGAACCACCACAAACATCCAGGGCACCGCCGGGACTCGAACCAGAAACCTGTGGTACCGAGAGCCAGAGCTCTAGCCACTCGGCCATTCAGGCCCTTGATGATTTATTTAAAATAATTTAATCACTGTTTAATACTTAAGGAGAACTAAATGAAAGCCCACCAAATGAAGCTTTCTATTTCTTTTCTACACTTAGTTCTGGTTGAGGAATTTGATAAAACGTTAACTGAAAATCTTTCCAAAGAACTTTACTTCTTCCACCTTCTCAAGATATTTTGGAAATCTGGCTTTCTGGCAGCATTGTGCAGACAACACACTGCTGTCGCACCATGTTTGAGTTTTGTAGGGGTTGCTACTTCTCTATAAAGTTTCTGACATCCATGCATAAATTGGCAAACGTTTTAGACGCACGCGAGTCCAAACAAAGGACGTATACCAAACAAAATCGGACGCATATCAAGAGGGACGAATTTCATAGCGGACATATGTCGAAGTACCATTGTATATTTTTGAAAATGCATGTCGTTAGCAGAAGGGCTACTATGGCTTGTTTAGGGTGGTGTTTCTCTGCAAAAGTTTGATTTGCTTCTCTGCAAACTCTTTACCAAATCGATTCTTGATTTGGTAAAGAGTTTGACAGATGTCAGTCGTATTCAAAACAAAGGTCGTATACCAAGCACATTATTTTTGCTTTTAAACAAGACGTCTGAAAGGGATTCCAAAAATAATGGGTTAAAAATGGACGTCTAAATGGATGAAATCCAAAATGGATATATGCCAAGATATATCTGTTATTTAATTTCTATATCTAGATTTAAAAACATAATTATCAAAAATAAATTCATTTTAAAAAGAATATTTTCTAAACATTTTCTCGTCTTATAAATAAGTTTCGTAAAATTTCTCATAATTTACAGTTTTCCTTCCGAAAACTCTGTTTCTAATTCAATATGACAGAAAATATAAAATGACAAAGAATATATTTTTAATCCGTGAAAAACTTTTTTTCTTTTTTGAAAGTGTGAATATTACCCATTTTATATTCAAAACACCCATCTGAAAAAAATAAAAATCAAATTTTTCAATCACACAACAACAGAGCATGGCCAGATTATAAAACGGAGTAATTTTTCATTTTAGTGGACATCTATTACGGGACGCCCTAACCCGAAAGGCGTCAGGTGGGAAGGAAGAAAAAAAAAATTCAAATTATATTAAAACACCCTCTTTTGTGTACGACCCTCCCCCCCCCTCACAACTGTCCACCAAATTTAGCTTTCTATTTCTTTATTTCAATTCCTTCTATTAGCTCACACTCTACCTATATATATCTTGTTCACATTTTCAAATCGTTCATAAAATACTTTTTATTCATCCACTCGAGTTCAAATGCATTTTTCTTTTAAACTTGTAGTGGATGACGCTGGATGTGAATACAGTTTTTCAAATATTAATTCAGTCATTAATTTTAATGAATTCATTTTAGTTTTTTTTTTTTTTAGATTTAAGTTGCATGTATCTACCCATAGAGGGCGTCCGATAAACTTAAAAAAATGAATGGAAATTATTTATAAAGGACTTTCTGCAATAGAGTGAAAAAAAAAGTAGGAATTGAAAAAAAGTATAAAAAAAAATATATATATAAAAAAATTTTATATTACTTGTTTTCTTGGAATTTGGTTGAGGAGTTCGATTGAATGTTAATTAAAAATCTTTCCAAAGAACTTTGTTTGAACCATGTTGTTTGTTGAACCATTTTTTCAAGATGTTTTGGAAATCTGGCTTTCTGGTCTGTCACAATGCTGTCAACACGTCACAATGCTGTCATACCATGTTTGATTTTGTTGGGTTGTTGCTTCTCTACAACGTTTCTGACATCCGTTCATCCGTCTATTGGCAAAGGTTTTAGTCACACGCGAGTCCAAACAAAATTGTTTACGTTGTTCCAAACAGGACGCACATCAAGATGGACATATTTCAAAGCGGGCATATACCGACGTGCCACTGTATATTTTTAAAAATACCTGTTTATGGCAGGAAAGCTTCTAAGGCTTGTTTAGGGTGGCATTTCTCTGCAAAATTTGGATAAAAATAGATTTCATAAAGATTTTGTCAGACATCAGTCGTATACCAAAAAGTAAATTTTTTTCGCGTTTAAACAGGACGTCTATCGAGTTGGAAATGGAGTCCAAAATGGATGTATACCGAGGTACCACTGTTATTTAATTTCTATATCTAAGTTGAGGGGCCTGATTTCCGAGTCTAGCACTCTGTACCACAGGTTTCGGGATCGAGTCCGCCGTTGCTCTGGATGTTGATAGTGGTTCACAATCCATTTTAAATCGTAGGCTCTGTCTCATAGGATCGAAGAGCGTTGCGGGGGGTAGTGTGACTCCGCGTCCGTAGCTTATCTTCAGGCTACATGCACCCCCTGGATAGTGCTAAGTGAATAACATCGGTGCAGCCCTTGCTTATGCCATAACAGATAACTGTCTAAGTATTTGCCAGCTGCATTAGAAAGAAAACATATCTAAGTTGAAAAACGAAATTATCAAAAATAAATTCATTTTAAATAAAAGATTTTCTAAAATGTTCTGGATTTCATCATCATCAATGGCGCAACAGCCCCATGGTGTGCCAAGGCCGTCTGTCTACTGCAGATTTCGAGTCGAGAGATGATTTCTTTTTACGGAATAGGGTGGTTACCCCTACGCCTAACGCTCTACAGCCATGTTAGACCGGAACCTACAGTTTACAGTGGATTGTGAACCACTACAAACATCCATGGCACCGCCGGACTCGAACCCGAAACCTGTGGTACCGAGCGCCAGAGCGCTAGACACTCTGTCATTCAAGCCCCTTCTGGATTTCAATTATAGATAAATTTCGTAGAATTACTTGTAATTTACACGTTCCATTCCATAAACTCTGTTTTTAATTCAGTGTGACAGAAAATATAAAGTGACAAACGTTGCATATTAAGAATATATTTTTAATCCGTGAAAAGCTTTCTTTTTTTAAAAATTTTTTTAAAGTGCGAATATTACCCATTTTATATTCAAGACACCCAAGCAAAAAAAAAATTTAAATCAAATTTTTCAATCACATAACAACAGAGCATGCCCAGATTATAAAACGGAGTAATTTTTCATTTTAGTGGACATCTATTACTGACGCCCTAACCCGAAAGGCGTCGAGCGGGGGAAGGAAGGAAAAAATTCAAATTATATTAAAACGCCCTCTTTTGTGTACGACCCCCGCCTCACAACTGCCGCGGGGTACAAAGAAGCTGTACGACACCCATAAATAATACACGCACAAAAAAAAAAAAAAAAAAATGCAATAATCGCGTAAGCTGTGCGGTCCCTATCCGTGTAAAATGCAGTCTCATGGGCACGTGGCTTTCGTTTGGCTTCAGGGGGGTTGGAACGATTTTCCAGGGGGATCGTTTGGAGAGGAGGGTCCCCGGGATTTGGTATTTGTCTGAGGGGAAGCTTGGAAATGGATTTTGTCATCTGTCCGCTGGTGAGAGTTGCTGGGGAGAGGAAAGTGCGGCAGAAGAGCATGGGTGGAAAAAAAGGTTTTTATGTTGCTTCTGTTGCGTTACCATCTGTTGAACAAAGGATGGAAAGATTCGGTTGAGTTTGACACCATCGTCGGTTATTTTTTTTATTTATTATTTTTATTTATTTATTTTGGTTTATTTTTTGGTCGGTTTTTTAAAATGTATTTATAGTGATACTTATTAAAATGGACCCGATGTCATTTAGTTTTTTACTACATAATATTACAATAGTCTGTCAAAAGTTGGAGTACAAATTTGCATGTAAATATGTCGCCTTGTGGGCAATTGGCTAGCGCTCTGGCCTTTGGTATCCCAGGTTTCGGGTTCGAGTCCTGACGGTGGCATGGATGTTTGTAGTGGTTCGGAATCCACTTTAAACTGTAGGTCCTGGTTTGTTTTGCCCTCGTGTGTACACGCTAACCGTAGAGCGACAAACCAATCTTGCATATAAGTACACATAAATTTTATTCAATTGGCAAGTAAAAACACTAGTTTAGAAATTGCGTTTCTTTTAAAAAGGACTGCAATTTTATAAAATATCTTTTTCGAAACCCATTAAAATATTCCATAATCATTTTGAAAACAAGCCCTTTTTTCTTACAAAATTCTGAACATTTTCACTTTTCTAAAGTTTTCCATTTTTTAATTTTGATAAAATATTTACAATTAAAAAAAGTTTTAAAAAATACAAAGAAAGAAAAAGGAAACACTGATTACGTCGAACCTACTTCGCAATTAAAACACGCTTGAATAGATAAAATTAAAAAAAACCAAATTGGAAGAGGATTATAAAATTTATTTTAGAGACAATTTTAAAGGGAAAATATTTATTGTATATGAGAAAAGGAAATTAAAGGGAAAACTTAAACAATTGCGATAGAAATCAATTTCCTTTGTAAAATATAGTTATCATTGTTAAAATAAACATGAGAATATGCTTTTACATTAAAGCTATCAAAATTGTTATTGAAATACTGTGTATAATCTCATGATATTTTTGAATTGTACATGTTGTCTTCATTATATCTATCGTGCGCTTTAATGTATGAAAGCACTTTTCATAACGAAGATTAAAATTCTGACTTTATGCTAGAAGCACATAGAGGGGAGAATTCATTTCTTACACGCCCTGCCGTATGCGTTTATTTTGTCATGGAGCAATCCTGTTAAATATTTACTTTATTTCATATTCTCTTCTCATACATATTTCAGGGGAATATTTCATCATCCGGGTTGTAGTAGGTGCGTCTTCTCATTTGTAGAATGTCTACTCAAGTATTAAAATAAGCTGTCAGGAGCTTCTTTGATTGCTATAATGCTCTTTTTGCTGACTTTGTCATCTATTTATTTTTCTAATCTTGTTTTTCATTTTTTTTAATCACTGCAATAAGAATATAATAAATGTAATGGGAAAATATGAATATGAGAAATAACTTTTATTAGAATACATTTTCAATAATGCATACAATATATTTCTGTTAATGCATACAATACATTTCAAACAACACATACAATAAAAAATATAAATCCAATAAGGCATATATAATACATACAATAGATTTCGAATAATGCTTGCAATAAAAATATAAGTTCAATAACGCATAGAACACATTTCCAATAGGGCATACAATACATTTTCAATGATATATACAACACATTTTTAATAATGCGCACAATACAATTTCAGTAATGCTTTTAATACAATTTCAATAAGAAATGAAATACATTCCCAATAATACATATAAAACATTTCCAATAAGGCATACAATACTTTTTCAATAATTCATGCAATACACTTTCAATATTGCATAAATATAGTGGTAGTGTATTATATCATATGCAAAAAGGGGGCCTGATGGCCGAGTGGCTAGCGTTCTGGCCCTCGGTACCACAGACTTCGTGTTCGAGTCCCGGCGGGGCCATGGATGTTTGCAGTGGTTCAGAATCCACTTTAAACCGTAGGTCTCAGTCTAATATGATTGTAGAAAACCGTAGGTCCCTGTCTAACAGGATCGTAGAGAGTTGCGAGGCTACTGTGACTCACGTCCGTAGCCTATCTTCAAACTACACGTGCCCCCTCAATGAGTGACAGCTGTACATTCCTCTCTGATGGCATAAAGATGAACTGTCTCTCTACTGACAGCTGTATTAGGACATATTTCGTAAATAAAGTGTTCTGTTCCCATGAACCTGAAAGTGGTTCTCTTCTTATATATAATATATATATATATATATACAACAGGTAGATATTTCTAGAAGCAGTCATTACTTCCCCCACTCCCGTAAGGAATATAAAGAAATGATACTTGATAAGAGAAATATATAAATATATATATATTATAAAAACTGCATGATCACTTTTAATGTCAATTGTATAAAGAAAATTGACAAATTTAATAGTTAAAGTAGTTTTAGTAGCACCAAAAATTATAATAAATTACTTCTAATAAATAAATTGCTTCCTGTTGAAATTGAGTTTGGATAGTGAATGAGATATTTATTTTATCTTCGCTAAATTAATGTTTGTTTTATATATTATTTAATGAAATTTAGAAGAAAAAAAGATTCCATCAAATATTCAATTTCTAAACAATAAAATCTCGTTTAAATTTCTCATAAATATTCCAGAACCAAATAATAAAATCCAAATGTGTTTTCGAATTATCATAATTCAGATTTCAAAACCACAAATTCATAAATATTTTTAATAAATATTATTAGATTGGAATACGTCCTAAAAAAAAAAATTTTTTTTTTTTTATATATATTTTCGAACGAATTTCGAATCATATTTTATCAAACAAACAAAAAAAAAAAAAAGAAATTATTTGTCGAAAGGATGAAAATTCGATTTGAAAATGTATCCTTTTCTAACATCAAACTGAAAGAATTAAATGTTTTATTTTATTTTTTATCAATTCAAAGAATATTTCTTCGATTTCTACATTCAAAATCTGTCGCTTATTTTTCGAAAATTATGAGTTTCATGCTATTTTTAGCAGATGAGATTTCTTAAATAAATTCAAACTCTCAGGTCGCGGAATTTTCGTTTGAAGATATGTTTTCGATTTGAATAATTCATGCGAATAAATCGTAAGAACGTTTGAAGGTGTTCCCGTCGTAAATTATTCATTTACACGTGTTTTCTTCTTTGACGTCTTTTTATTTGCCCTGTGTATTGCAAATCGTATTAATTTTTTATTGCAGTAATATTTTTGAAGTTTATATATTTGTGAAAAAAGAAGCGTGATTAAAATACGCAAATCTCGACATTAATTTCTCGTTTGTGAATTATTGATTAAAATTATGAAAATTTAAATCCCTGACGTATTATGTTTTTATACTCATTTGAAGAGATATTTTTAGCTAATTGAATGACATGTTTTCTAATTATGTAGTTAAAAAGTATTATAATTCCTCATCACAGATGTGATGGGTTGTGAAACATAAAAAGATGATAAATTAATATTCAATTGAAAAGCAAAGTCATTTAGTGTGATCCAAAAAACGAATTGGATTATAAATTCAACTTCTCATCCTTAATAATTGATATTTTTAAATATAAATTTCATTTCTTTTAATGGCAGCCGGAGGGCCAATTGGCTAGCATTCTGGCCGTCGGTACCTCAGGTTCGAATCCTGGCGGTGACATGGATGTTTGTGAGGGGGTTCGGAATCCACTTAAACTGTAAGTCCCTGTCTTTTGAGCCCTCGTGTGCACAAGACAACCGTAGAGCAACAAACCAAACCCACACCCACACGCTAGTCACACCTACACCGCGCAAAGCAATGTTGATAGGAAAAGTTCAATAGTTAAAATGGGCTGTTTCAACTCATTTTTTAAATTTAATATTTTAATGTTTTTGGGCCTCATGGCCAAGTGACTAGCGCTCTGGCGCTCGGTACCATAGGTTTCGGGTTCCAGTCCTGGCCGTGCCATGGATGTTTGTAATTATTCGGAATCCACATCGTAGGTGCCGCTCTAATAGGATCGTCGAAGGTTGTGGGGTTAATGGGATTCGCGTCCGTAGCCTATCCTCAAGCTACACGTGCCCCCTGGGAAGTTCTCAATGAGTCACAGTGGTGCAGTCCTTGCTGATGGCATAAAGATGAACTGTCTCTGCAATGCCAGCTGCATTAGAACAACATATTTCGTAAATAAAGTTCTGCATATATATATATATATATATATATAAAGATATATATATATATATATATATATATTTAAAGCTTCCCATGAACCTGAAAGTCCCTCTTCTTGAAGCCGTTATAGGTCTAGTATAGGCCGAGACGCTATAAGACAAATGTTTCTGAAAACAGTCCTTACTTCTCCCACTCCCGTTAGGTAATATATACTAAATAAGAAATAACAAAGAAGACTTGCTAAAAGAAAAATGTATGTATTATAAAACTGTATGATTATTTTTAATCACAATTCTATAAAGTATAAAAAAAATTGACGAATTAATAGTTAAAAGAGTTTTAATTAGCCCAAAACTCTATAGTGAATTACATCTAATAGTACTTCTAAAAATATTCACTTCTAATAAATGCCACCCAACAAATAATAATAAATTACATCTAATAAATGACTTTGGTTTTTGAATTAGATATTTATTCTATCTTCAATAAATTAATATTTGTTTTGTATACTATTCGAATGAAATTTATAAAATAAAAAGATGATATCAAATATTCAATTTCTAAACAATAAAATCTTGTTTAAATTTCTCATAAATATTCCAGAAACCAAATAATGAGATCGAAATGTGTTTTCCAATCAACATAATTGAGATTTTAAAAACCAAATAAACCTTCCTTTCATGAATATTTCTCAATAAATATTATTAGATTGGAATATCTTTTTTGAAAAAAAAACCAGTTTTCTTTATTTTTCGAACGAATTTCGAATCAAATTTGTTATCAAACAAACAAAAAAAAAGAAATTATGTGTCGAAAAGATGAAAATTTGATTTGAAAATGTATCCTTTTATAAAAGCAAACTAGAATTAAGTGTTTTATTTTTTTTTTATCAATTCAAAGAATATTTCATTCAATTTCGATTTCTGCATTGGAAATATGTCGTTTATTAGTATTTTTTTTTTTTTTTTCGAAAAGTATGATTTTCATGCTATTTTTAGCAGATGAGTTTTCTTCAATAAATTCTAATTCTCAGGTCGAGGAATTTTCGTTTGAAGATATGTTTTCGATTTGAATAATTCATGCGAATAAATCGCAGAAACGTTTGAAGATGTTCCCGTCGTACATTATTCATTTACACGTGATTTCTTCTTTGACGTCTGCGTTTATTTTTTATTTTCCCTGTGTATTGCAAATCGTATTAATTTTTATTTCAGGAATATTTTTTGGAGTTCATATATCTGTGAAAAAAAAAGAAGCTTCATTAAAATACGCAAATCTCGACATTAATTTCTCGTTTGAGAATTATTGAATAAATTATGAAAATTTACATCCCTCATGTATTTCATTTTTATACTCATTTGAAGAGATATTTTTAGCTAATTGAATGTCGTGTTTTCTAATTATGTAGTTAAAAAGTATTATAATTCCCCATCACAGATGTGATGGGTTGTGAAAACATAAAAAGATGAAAAATTAATATTCAATTGAAAAGCAAAGTCATTTAGTGTGATCCAAAAAACGAATTGGATTATAAATTCAACTTCTCATCCTTAATAATTGATATTTTTAAATGTAAATTTCATTTCTTTTAATGGCAGCCGGAGGGCCAATTGGCTAGCATTGTGGCCGTCGGTACCTCAGGTTCGAATCCTGGCGGTGGCATGGATGTTTGTGAGGGGTTCGGAATCCACTTTAAACTGTAAGTCCCTGTCTTTTGAGCCCTCGTGTGCACAAGATGACCATAGAGCAACAAATCAAACCCAATCCGTTAGGTAATATATACTAACTAAGAAATAATAAAGAACGGTTGCTAAAGTGGAAAATATATATATTACAAAACTTTATGGTTATTTTTAATCTCAATTGTATAAAAATTGAGGAATTAATAATGAAAGGAGTTTTAGTAGCCCCAAAAACTATAATAAATTACTTCTAATAAATAAATTACTGATGAAACTGGCTTTGGATCGTGAATTAGATATTTATTTTATCTTCAATAAATTAATATTTGTGTTGTATACTATTCAAATGAAATTTAGAAGAAAAAAAGATTACATCAAATATTCATTTTTTAAACAATAAAATCTTGTTTAAATTTCTCTTAAATATTCTAAAAACCAAATAATGAGATTCAAATGTGTTTCCGAGTCAGCATAATTGAGATTTTAAAACCAAATAAACATTCCATTCATGAATAGTTTTCAATAAATATTATTAGATTGGAATATCTTTTTAAAAAAAATTCATTTTTGAACGAATTTCGAATCATATTTGTTATCAAACAAACCAAAAAAGGAATTATTTGTCGAAAAGATGAAAATTCCATTTGAAAATGTATCCTTTTCTAAAAGCAAACTGAAAAGAATTAAATGTTTTATTTTATTTTTTTATCAATTCGAAGAATATTTCATTCAATTTCGATTTCTACATCGGAAATATGTCGTTTATTTCTTTTGGAAAAGTGTAATTTTCATGCTTTTTTTATCAGATGAGTTTTCTTCAATCTATTTTAATTCTCAGGTCGAGGAGTTTTCGTTTGAAGATATGTTTTCGATTTGAATAATTCACGCGAATAAACCGTAGAAACGTTTGAAGATGTTCCCGTCGTAAATGATTCATTTACACGTGATTTCTTCTTTGACGTCTTCGTTTATTTTTACTTGCCCTGTGTATTGCAAATCGTATTAATTTTTATTTGAGGAATATTTTTTGGAGTTTATATATCTGTGAAAAAAAGAAGCGTCATTAAAATACGCAAATCTCAACATTAATTTCTCGTATGTGAATTATTGAATAAATTATTAAAATTTAAATCCCTGACTTATTTCACTTTTCTACTCATTTGAAGAGATATTTTTAGCTAATTGAATGTCGTATCCTCTAATTATGTAATTTAAAGGGCGTGACTAGCGCTCTGACGATCGTTGACACAGGTTTTGGGTTCGATTCTTGGCGGATTGGTTTGTCACCCTACAGTCTTCGAGGGCTAAACAGGAGTTTCGAACCTGAAGCTTGTGGTACCAAAGGCCAGAGCGCTACCCATTTGTCCACCAGGCCGCCAAGGCCTATTTTAGGAATTCTAGTTCGACCTCAGTTTAAGTGGTAAGGTAAACAACAGCTTTAATAGTGGAAATGGACGAATCGATTACTTGTTAGGGGCGCTAGTCACACATACACCGCGCAAAGCAATGTTGATAGAAAAAGTTCAATAGTTAAAATGGGTTGTTTCAACTCATTTTTTTAAATTTAATATTTTAATGTTTTTGGACCTCATGGCCAAGTGACTAGCGCTCTGGCGCTCGGTACCATAGGTTTCGGGTTCCAGTCCTGGCCGTGCCATGGATGTTTGTAATTATTCGGAATCCACATCGTAGGTGCTGCTCTAATAGGATCGTCGAAGGTTGTGGGGTTAATGGGATTCGCGTCCGTAGCCTATCCTCAAGCTACACGTGCCCCCTGGGAAGTTCTCAATGAGTCACAGTGGTGCAGTCCTTGCTGATGGCATAAAGATGAACTGTCTCTGCAATGCCAGCTGCATTAGAACAACATCTTTCGTAAATAAAGTTCTGCATATATATATATATATAATATAAATTAAAGCTTTCCCATGAACCTAAAAGTGTCCCTCTTCTTGAAGCCGTTATAGGTCCAGTATAGGCCGAGACGTTATAAGACAAATGTTTCTGAAAACAGTCCTTACTTCTCCCACTCCCGTTAGGTAATATATACTAAATAAGAAATAACAAAGAAGACTTGCTAAAAGAAAAATGTATATATTATAAAACTGTATGATTATTTTTAATCTCAATTCTATAAAGTATAAAAAATTGACGAATTAATAGTTAAAAGAGTTTTAATTAGCCCAAAACTCTATAGTGTGAATTACATCTAATAAATGACTTTGGTTTTTGAATTAGATATTTATTCTATCTTCAATAAATTAATATTTGTTTTGTATACTATTCTAATGAAATTTATAAAATAAAAGATTATATCAAATATTCAATTTCTAAACAATAAAATCTTGTTTAAATTTCTCATAAATATTCCAAAACCAAATAATGAGATCGAAATGTGTTTTCCAATCAACATAATTGAGATTTTAAAAACCAAATAAACCTTCCTTTCATGAATATTTTCAATAAATATTATTAGATTGGAATATCTTTTTTGAAAAAAAACCCAGTTTTCTTTATTTTTCGAACGAATTTCGAATCATATTTGTTATCGAACAAACAAGAAAAGAAATTATGTGTCGAAAAGATGGAAATTTGATTTGAAAATGTATCCTTTTCTAAAAGCAAACTGAAAAGAACTAAATGTTTTTTTTTTTTTTGTTTTTTTTTTTTTTTATTAATTCAAGGAACAGTACTTTGTATAATATTCATTCAATTTCGATTTCTACATTGGAAATATGTCGTTTATTATTTTTTTTTTCGAAAAGCTTGATTTTCATGCTATTTTTATGAGATGAGTTTTCTTCAATAAATTTTAATTCTCAGGTTGAGGAATTTTCGTTTGAACATATATTTTCGATGTGAATAATTCATGCGAATAAATCGTAGAAATGTTTGAAGATGTTCCCGTCGTAAATTATTCATTTATACATGTTTTCTTTTATGTTTTCATTTTTTAAAATTTGTCCTGTGTATTGCAAATCGTATTAATTTTTAATTTGCGAAATATTTTTTTTGGAGTTTATATATCTGTGTAAAAAACAGTGATTAAAATACTCGAATTTCGACATTAATTTCTCGTTTGTGAATTATTGAATAAATTATGAAAATTTAAATCTCTCTGATGTATTACGTTTTTATACTCATTTGAAAGAGATATTTTTAGCTAATTGAATGTCATGTTCTCTAATGATGTAGTTTAAGAATATTAGATTTGATTGGTTGTGAAATGTGAAAAGATAATAAACTTACGACATTCAATTGAAAAGCAAAGTAATTCATACTGTAATTATAAAGCATTCAACTTGTTACTCTTAATAATTGATATTTTTCTAAGTATATCTCATTCCTTTTAGCAGCGGCCTAGTGTCCAATTAGCCAACGCTGTGGCTATTGGTACCACAGGCTTCAAGTTCGAATCCTGTCGGTGGTATGGGTGTTTGTGAGTGATTTGGAATCCACATTAAACTGTAGGTCCCGGTCTAATGGGCCCTCGTGCACAAATGGACCTTAGAGCGACAAACCAAACCATTCCTTTTAGTTAATTATCGTACCAAAAAAGAAAGTAAATAGTTTTTTTTTTCCAAATGTATATTTTTATTAAGGGTGTCTGATGGATCGAGTGACTGGCACTCGGTGCCACGGATGTCAGGTTCGAGTCTTGGCGGTGCCATGGATGTTTGTAGTGGCTGGGAATACCACTTTAAATTGTAGGTCTCCATCTAATATGACTTGTAGAGCGTTGGGCGTAGGGCTGACGACCTTATCCCGTAAAAAGAAGCGCACCTTTCGTCTAGAAATCTGCCAGCAGGCAGACGGCCTTGGGCCACCATGGGGCTGCTGTGCCAATGATGATGATGATATTTTTATTAAATCTATATAATATGCAGACGATTGTAAAAGTTTTTTTCGAGATATATTGCAGCTTTCGAATGTCAAATGTCGGGCATACTGATGTGTGCCATTCGCCATTAAAAGAACAGATGTGTTGTAGATGACGGAGCCTACTACAGTTCTACCACTGATTGTGAGGAAATGTAGACTTGTTATTTGTTAAGGGAGGGTGAATAGTGATTTATAGGGTGACGTACTCGGAGCAAACCAATTTTGATTGAGAAGAATTGGATAGTTAGTGCGGAATTTTTTCCCCTCAAAGAGGCTGAAGTTTTCTTTCCGGCAATATGAATGCTTTGAATGGGTAAATGGTTTTACACTTCCTTTAGGATTGGGTGGAATGGAGAACTATCTTCTCATGGCAGTCAATGTAAATGAAACAGGAAAATTCTCAATTTATGTGGTAAAACTCTACGAGAGGATAATGCATATGAAATTTTGGTAATGAATAGATTTTCATTATTTTTAATTTGCGTTAAATATCTCAGTTTACGTGGTTTTTTAAGTTTTTAATAATTTGAACTTTTCAATCTTTTCTGTAACGTTTCAATTTATATATGTGTGTGTGTGTGTGTGTGTGTGTGTGTGTGTGTGTGTGTGTGTGTGTGTGTGTGTGTGTGTGTGTGTGTGTGTGTGTGTGTGTGTGTGTGTGTTTCAAAGCGAGTACAATTTTTAAATCACATAAAAAGCTTCTTTAACTTAAATTAATTGATTTAAATCTATATGCTACTTTATATCTATCGTTGTTGCCTGTTTACTGAACATATGTAATTTTTAGTTCTGTAAATTTTACTAAAAATTATCTGTGTATATTTAATTGTTTCAGGTTTTAAATATTTGCCTAAATCCCTATAAATTGGCTAAATAATGCAATCACTTTCATACAAAAATCCCAAATAGTGTTTTTTTTCACTTTAAATCTGTTAGCATTTTTTAAAGAATACAAAAGCGGAAATTTTATCATAAAATAATACACCATAAACTGTCTACTTTTCTATGACTTAATTATTGAGATCAATCCATTTTAAATCACACTGTCAAATATAAGTCCTTTTAGTCCAGAACTTAATTTTTTTTTTTTATTTTATAAGGTTTGCAAGGCGAAACTTAATGATAATGACCATGTAATAATAATAATAAAAACTTTAAGGACAAAAAATATTTGTCCTATTTAAAAGCTATATTTTCAAAACTTAGTAAAAGAACTCTATAAAAAGAATAAGTTGAGTATAAAATAGATTATTCTTCATAATTATTTCGTATTTTTTTTTTAAAAAAATATACTAAATTCTGAGTTTATGTTGATCTAATGTATTACCTAACTAATTATTTTATTTTTGGTTTATTTTTATTTCTTTTCATTGCTATTTATATTTAATTTTTTAGTTATTTCTCGCTTTATGTGGCAACAGTTCCAATCGAATGCGTCACAGAACACAACATATTCGAAAAGGAATGAGGAAGTTAATTGCCGTCATGGCGACTGTTTTGTTTAAGTCCTGTACAAGTTCCACTTTTTTTTATAAATAGCATTCTTTTCCGCCAAATTAACTTTTAACAATCTGTAACTCATTTCCCTACGTTCCCAAGGTAGCTATATTTCCTAGCTTTTTTTTTATCTTCTTAATGTAATTAAGAATTTTTACATTTAAAAATGTGATCTTATTTTGTAAAAACGGTTTTTTTTCTTTACGTCTTTTTTCAGCTTGCTTAGAAATCGGGGTTTTTTTTTTTTTTTTTTTTTTTTTTTTTTTTTTAATCCACTTTAACGCAACATTAAGCATACTACTTCACATTTCTCTTTCCCTCTGAAAATCGACGTATTTTTAGAGAAAAAAAATATCACAATTTCTTGGCTAGTTTGGCGGTTTTATTCAGTCTATTAATCCTACTTTAAACTATATCAGGCAATTGGAATTAGTTAATTTAATTAGAAATGCATTACCATTTAAGTGTATTGCTTAAACGTTTGGCCAAAGTGTGTCTATACATTGTATTTCCATTGTGTTGTGGTGGAGATCACTGTGTTTAATCTTTGGTTTCTTTAAATGCCATGCCCTTTTCTTATTTCTCGTTAGATTATGATAACTTGTCTGGCGAATCGTATTAATTGTTATCCTATCATGTTTATATAAAATCTAAAGTTGATAAGCACTCATGTATATTTCATTCCGAAATTATTTAGATTAAAAATAATATTGTAACCGTGGTTACACCTACGTAAGCATGTTTCCTCCTACGCACTGCAAGAGCGCCCCTCGCGGCGTTCAAAAGAAAACATCAGTTGGCTTCGAGACTCTCGGCCGAGGGCGTACGGCAAAACAGGCGCTGTCGTTCGTTACGAGCTATCAAATCGAGAAATAGAATTGGAGCCCTTCCACCACTGCATAATTAGATGATACTTCAGAGACGTTTGGTTAACAGTCTCTAACCCCGAAAGAAGATATATAGTTAGCACCAACCTGTGCATAAATTGGCCTACAGACTCTCCTCTAGAGAGGAAGTCTATTTCATGATACAGCGTGTACCTAAGTGACTTTATTTACAGTTTAAAAGTGGAATCTTTCTACTTAAATTAAGTATACGTCTTTAAATGTCTGTTGTATATTAATTTTTTATAGTGTGTCGTGCTTGTGCGCTTGCAATTAATAACAAAAGAATAGTAGTAAACATCTGTTGATTTTTATACTTTTAAGGTTACGATTTCGTTGTCCTTCTTATAAAAGAATACAGTCATTTGAATTTGGACGACGAATGCCTTCCAAAGCCCAACTCGTGAGATGGCATGGTGGGAAACTCAAGTTAGAGTCCATAGCAGTCTCTGCTTTCAGAAAATAAGGAATTCGAGGGCGTTTGTAACAATGTGTGAAAAGCTTCTAGTACGCAAATGCGGGTAGACTACCACCTGAAAGTCCTCCCATCAGCATCTTTCAGTGAACTGATCGTAGCGTGTGGAACACGAGCCCTACTGATGTTCAACAACAATAAAAAAATACTTCAATACCATCATAAATTGTGAGGAGTTTTCATTGCAATTCATTTTTGTAATATTAACTATTTTGGGAAGTTTTCAAAGAAACAGTATTTCATATGTAGAAATAACTATAATGCCAAAATTTTCCTTAAAAAAGTAAAAGCACCCGATATATCGATAGACATTATATGTTATATTGATAGGCATTATGTCGCTAAACCCTATATGATTTTTAAAAAAAGTAGTTAATTTAATATTAATGAAGAAATTTGTGGAAAATATTATATTTACTGTCTTTAATAAAAATTTCACAACGCCATCGATTAACAAGCAAGTGAATACAAAATTAAACTGAAATTATAAGAGAAATTGTAACTTTATTTGTAAAATGTACGTTAATTTAATGTTAATATAATTTCAGTAAAAAGTCGTAATTTTTATCAATTTTTTTAATTTTCAAACCCATTTTCTAGATAATTTTTAGTTTTAAAACTCGTTATTTTAAATAATATTTCCTTAGTTTGAGAAGTAAAAAAATAATTTTTTAAAAACCTCTCATTATTAGCCGTCTTTTTAAAATAACTGCTCTCCTCCGATAGTGCCATGAGGGGAAACGGAACCCCTTTTTTTCCCTCTCCGCTGTCATTCTTCCCTATTGTTTGGGGAAGATAACCCGGTCACGTGCGCCTAACAAAAAGAGCGCGGTTGCTGTCTGTAGGGGATATTGATTTTTATCTTTGCCCCTCTTTTTGCATCCAAAGCGCTTGTTCAGGGAGATGAACTTTATTTCTTCTTATCTCACTAACTAACAGGATTTCGGAGTAGACATTTGAAAATCCTTTTGAGATAATAAGATGCTACTTTTTTTTCTTTAATTGGTCTTCGCAGCAACAACAACACAAAAAATGGGTAGCTATGTGTATGTAGAAAAATAAATGGTTGTACCTGTTTGTGTGTTCTAGTATAACTCAAAATCCATAATGCTTAAGTGTCCTAATTTTTTTCACTGAATCAGCTAGTCTTTTATCCGGTAGGTAGCCGAAAGTCCTGACACTTATTTATTGCTTAACTAAACAAAAAACTTTATTTTCTGCCTGATGGCTTCGTTTGTAGGGTGTAAGGGTTTTTATTTATTTATTTATTCTTTAATTAAAGTATATTTTTTAAATTTGTGAGTTTGCTTTCTTTTTAATTATATTTTCTGTTTGTCTTACTTGTTATATTATATAGACCTGCTTATATTTTACTTTCTAAATTAGTTTTATTTATACATATTTATTCTAAGTTGGGTCTAAGGGTCGAGTGACTAGCGCTCTGCCGCTCGGTGTTTCGAGTTCGAATCTCGGCGGTATCATGGATGTCTGAAGTGGTTCGGAATCCACTTTGAACAATAGGTCCCTGTATAATATAGCTACCACTACTATAAAACAGAGATGAGTTGCCTTTTACAATCTGGGAATGATGTGGGTGAGAAGTCTGATTGGGCTCTGTGATGCTGTACGGTCACTTTTCCGTACAATCGGCGGTAGATCTATACCAATATTTTCTTTAATGAAAAATATGTAAATAGATTTCTATTAAAAAGGAATTAAAGTTAACGGACAGAACTTGTTAAGATATTTCTCTCTAATAGTTAATCGCTAATCCTTATCGATATCGATTTATAATCTAAAATGTAGTCATTATATATCGTCTAATTATAATTATATATCGGGCCTGATGGCCGAACGGCTAGCGCTCTGGCATTCGGTACCACAGGTATCGGGTTCAAATCCCGACTTTGCCATGGGTGTTTGTACTGGTTCGGAATCCACTTTAAACCGTAGGTCCCGCTCCCTAACAGCATCGTAGAGCGCTGCGGGGGCATTGTTACTAAGCGTCGGTGACTTACCATCAAGTTACACGCTGCCCCTGGGTAATGCAAAGTGAGTAACATCGGTGCAGCCCTTATGGCGAAGATCACGGTCTATTTGCCAGCTGCATTAGAAGAAAAAATAATTATTATATATCGTCTAATCGTCGTCTTTATACATCGCATATTATTATATTAGCGACTAATCGCGAGTTAAGATTTTTCTCGCTGTACCCTCCGACGCACTGCAAGAGCGCTCCTTGCGGCGTTCAGAAGAAATTCTCAATAGGCATCGAGACTTCCGCCAAAGAGAACGTACATCGAGACCGGTGCTGCTGCCTCAGATACGTTCAGTTTACATTCTCTCACTAGGATAATAAGATATAGTCAGCACTATCCTGTGCATAAATTGACTTTACAGATTCTCATTTGGAAAGGAAGCATATTTCGCTATCCAGCGTGTACTTGAATAACTTTATTTGCAGCCTAAAAGTAGATTCCTTCCACTGAAATATAAGTGCATGCCTTTAAAAGTGTTTAATAGTGTCTATCTTTAATTGGTGCGTTTATGTGATATTTGTGCGCGTGTAAATAAAACTGTGTGTTCTGAAGCCTGTGTCTCAACCCGATCACACCCAGATCCAGTTGCACAAACAACCGACCAGCACTACATCGCTAAGATATGTAGAGAGTAGCTCGGGTACGACCAGGGCCGGATTTTCCTATAGACTAACTAAGTTTCAGCCCAGGGCCTCAAGATCAAGAGGGGCCTACATTCAAATTGTTAGCAAAATTAAAACTAAACAATTTTAAAAACAGAAAAACACTGAATTAAAAATAAGGAGAAATTCTACACATATGAATAATAAACAAACATAATAAGTAATTTACAAACTTAAAAATGGGAGGTGAAAGGGCTTCATAAGTGGAATAGCCTAGGGCCTCTTTTTCATCTAAATCCGGCCCTCGGTACGACCAAATTGTGAAACATCCCATTGTTTCTCGTTTATGAATCCAAAATCCTTAAATAATTCAATTTCATATCATTAACAATTATTATTCTCGTTTTATTATTAACAACGAGTGTCATTAAAAATTGAAATCTCATTTTAAGATCAACGACTTTCATTTATCGTTACCCAATTTATCATTTATAGTTTTCGTCATATATTATTATTAATTATTGATATTTTTATTTTATAAGGTGATTTTTGCTTTATCTGTTTGGGCGATAAGGTGACTAAAATAAAAATGCATGCAAGTAAAAGCAGCACACTTTTTTTTTTTTTAAAAATACTGGGCTTAAAACTAAACCAATTTCTGAAATGACTCGAAAAGTTTGAGGCAATTTTGTAAGTAAGTAATTCCTCTCTTTTCTTCGACGGCGTTGCTTCTAACACGGTTTTCCCATTTCTAATTCTATTTTCAGCTTGCTAAGTGTATTCATCCACCGCTGTTAAAGAGTCCTTTACCCTGAGTCACAGTTTAAGGTAATGGGAAAAAAAGGGGTTGAGTTGGGGAGGTTTGAAAGAGGGGGATGGAAGTGCCGAAGAGCGGGGGGGGGTTAAACCACATTTTCAACCGTGTAAACAGATGAAAGCTTTTTGTGTTTATCCTTTCGAGCCTTCCGGTTTTAAGAGGCGAGAAAAAAAGTTTTTGGCCGGAAGTTCGTGGTTTATTCTATTCCATTTTTTTTTTTCAGCGTAATACTTTTTTTTTTCGGTTCTCTTTAAATATTTTTCGTTTCGTGAAATATAAATATACTTCTTTTGTTACTTTTCTTTTCAAAGTAGGGCAGAGTCATTTTTCGGTTTTGAGAAAATCTGTCACTGAATATAACTCTCTGTTTGGCTAGAAAGTTTTATTTCAAAAAAAAAAGGAAAAATGAGAAAAATGATTTTTAAACTTTCACATCGGAAACTTTCCGAAAATAGAATAGATTTTAGGCAGAATTTCAGTAAGTTAAGTTATTACATAAGAGGTATAAGCAAACGAAAATTTTTACGTTTACTTCGAGCACAATAAAATAATATGAGTGAACGAATTGACCGTAATTTTTTGTAAGCATTCCAAAAAGAACTAATTGAAATCTAACTAATTCAATTTCAAATCATTAACAATTATTATTCTCGTTTTATTTTTAAAAACTGGTGTCATTAAAAATTGAAATCTCATTTTAAGATGAACGACTTTTATTTATCATTAGTAACGAGTGCCAATTTATTATTTACAGTTTTCATCATTGTTATTAATAATTGCGATTGCTTTTTCTGTTTGGGCGATCAGGGAGAATAAAATAAAAATGCATGCAACTAAAAAGGCAGCACACTTTTCTAAAAAAATAAATACTAGGCTTAAAATTAAATCCAATTTCTCAAATGAAAAGGTAAAGAATGCAAAAAATATGCAAATACATTTATATTAAAAATTAAAACAAACTGGCAGAACTCGCTAAGATATATTTTGAAGCACACATTTCACAGTTATTTTACCAAATTGTGAAACATCCGATTGCTACTCACTCACTTATGAACCCTTCATAATTAACTAATTCAATTTCAAATCATTAACAAGTATTATTCTCGTTTTATCATTAAAAGTGTCATTAAAAATTGAAATCTCATTTTAAGATGAACGACTTTCATTTATCGTTACCCAATTGATAATTTACAATTTTTGTCATATATATTATTAATTATTGATATATTTTTTATTTTATAAGGCGATTACTTTATCTGTTTGGGTGATAGAGGGAGAATAAAATAAAAATGCATGCAAGTAAAAGGCAGCACTTTTTTTTTCTTTAAAATACTAGGGCTTAAAACTAAATCCAATTTCTCAAATGACTCTGAAAGTTTAAGGCAATTTTTTAGTAAGTAATTCCTCTCTTTTCTTCGGCGGCTTTTTGCTTCTAACACGGTTTTCCCATTTCTAATTCCATTTTCAGTTTGCTGAGTATATTCATCCGCCGCTGTTAAAGAGTCCTTTTCCCTGAGTCACAGTTTGGGTAATGGGAAAAAAAAGGGGTTGAGTTGGGGAGGTTGGAAAAGTGGGGGTGAGAGTGCCGAAGAGGTGGCGCGAAACCACATTTTCAACCGTGTAAACTGATGAAATCTTTTTTGTGTTTACCCTTTCGCGCCTTCCGGCTTAGAGAGGCGGGAAAAAGGTTTTTGGGCGGACGTTCGTGGTTTTATTTTATTCCATTTTTTCTTTTCGTTGTAATTCTTTTTTCTCATTCTTTTTTCTAAATATTTTTTTCGTTTTTTGAAATATAAATATATATTTCTTTTTACCTTTTTTTTATAAAAACAGTGCAGAGTCATTTTTCGGTTTTTGAAAATCTGTCACTGAATATAATCTCGGTTTGGCTAGAAAGTTTTATTTCAACAAAGTAATATAAAAAAAAAAATTTTAAAGTTAATCCCCCTACTTTTCGCTATATGGCAGAAAGTCCTTTATAAATAATTTTCATTCATTTTTTAAGTTTATTTGATGCCATCTATTGGTAGATATATTAAATTAAATCTAAAAAAACCTAAAATTAATTAATTAAATTTAATGAATGAATGAATATTTGAAAAACTGTATTCACATCCAGTGTCATCCACTACAAGTTAAAAAAATTTATTTGAACTGGAGTGGATGAATAAAAAGGGTTTTATGAACGATTGAAAATTTGAACAAGATATATGCACTGATGTCCAAAAGTTAAGCATATAAATCGTAGAATGCGAAAAACATGGAGTAAATATTCCTAAAATTATTCCAAATTTCTTGCGGATATTAATTGGGTGAAGAAGGAACATTGGGTTTATGCCAAACTTTTCAGTCGACCCGTCCTGCGCGAAACACCTGCGCATGTCGGAACGCAGAAAAACCGATTCACGCAGCATAGGCAGTTCAGACAAGTTTCGCGCAACTGCTGTGCGAAGGAACGTTGTTAACCATCAAACAAGGTGAATGATGGCACAAAAGACGCCAATTGGACATGTTTTCGAAAGGAAGAATCGTTGGAATGCTGGAATCCGGACGATCACAAACCGAAGTGTCTCGAATTTTGAATGTGGACCAGTCTGTGATCTCAAAGACTGTGGCAGAGGTTTCAAAGAACGGGAGATGTTACCCGACAACCAGTATCAGGTCGACCAAGAGTCACAACCCCTAGCCAAGACCGATATCTGGTAATAAGTGCGCGACGTCAGAGGGGGGCAGTACTGCCAGAGCACTGGGTTCGGCGCTCACAGTCGCCACAGGAATGCGAATTTCGAGACAAACTGTTTACAGGAGACTCAATCATGCTGGCCTGTATGCCAGAAGACCAGCAGTTTGCCGAGACCAGCAGTTTGGGTGGGGGTTCCGAAAGGGGGGTGAAACCACATTTTCAACCCTGTAAACAGATGAAAGCTTTTTTTTGTGTTTATCCTTTCGCGCTTTCCGGTTTAAGAGGCGGGAAAAGAGGCTTTTGGGCGGAAGTTCGTGGTTTATTCTATTCCTTCTATTTTTTGTCGTTTTTTTTTTTTTTTTTTTTTTTTCGCTTTCCTTTTAAAATATTTTTCTTTTTGTGAAATATAAATATATGTATATTTCCTTTTTACTTTTTTTTTTTTTAAGTAATGCAGAGTCATTTTTCGGTTTTGAGAGATCTGTCACTGAATATAACTCTCGGTTTAGCAGAGAGTTTTATTTCAAAGGGAGAATGTTCAATTTTTAAACTTCACATCGGAAACTTTTCGAAAATAGGATAGAGTTTAGGCAGAATTTCAGTAAGTTAAGTCATTGCATAAGAGTTATAAACAAACGAAAATTTTTACGTTTTTACTTTTGAAGCACAATAAAATCATAATAGTGTTCAATTATTTAAAAAAAAGAAATGACCGCAATTTTTGTAAGCATTCGAAAAGAACTAATTGAAATCTAACTGATTCAATTTTAAATCATTAACAATTGTTATTCATCTTTTATTCTTAACAGCAAGTGTCATTAAAATTGAAATCTCATTTTAAGATGAACGACTTTTCATTTATCGTTACGCAATTTATCATTTACAATTTTCGTCATATATTATTATTAATAATTGATATTTTCATTTTTTAAGGCGATTGCTCTATCTGTTTGGCCGATAAAGGAAACTAAAATAAAAATGCATGCAAGTAAAAAGGCAGCACACTTCTTTAAAAATAAATACTAGACTTACGACTGAATCCAATTTCTCAAATGACTCCGAAAGTTTAAAGGCAATTTTGTAAGTAAGCAATTCTCTCTTTTCTTCGACGGTTTTGCTTTTTAACACGGTTTTCCCATTTCTAATTCCATTTTCAGTTTGCTGAGTATATTCATCCGCCGCTGTTAAAGAGTCCTTTTACCCTGAGTCACAGTTTAGGGTAATGGGAAAAAAAGGGGTTGAGTTGGGGAGGTTTGAAAGAGGGGGGTGAGTGCCGAAGAGGGTATGAAACCACATTTTCAACCGTGTAAACTGATGAAAGCTTTTGTGTTTACCCTTTTCGCGCCTTCCGGTTTAGAGGCGGGAAAAAAGGTTTTGGGCGGAAGTTCGTGGTTTATTCTATTCCATTTTTTCTTTTCGTTGTAATTCTTTTTTCTCATTCTTTTCTAAATATTTTTCGTTTTGTGAAATATAAATATATATTTTCTTTTTTACCTTTTTTTTTTTTATAAAACAGTGCAGAGTCATTTTCGTTTTTGAGAAAATCTGTCACTGAATATAACTCGGTTTGGCTAGAAAGTTTTATTTCAACAAGTAATATAAAAAAAAAATTTTAAGTTAATCCCTACTTTTCGCTATATATGGCAGAAAGTCCTTTATAAATAATTTTCATTCATTTTTTTAAGTTTATCTGATGCCATCTATTGGTAGATATATTAAATTAAATCTAAAAAAACCTAAAATTAATTAATTAAATTTAATGAATGAATGAATATTTGAAAAACTGTATTCACATCCAGTGTCATCCACTACAAGTTAAAAATGTATTTGAACCTGGAGTGGATGAATAAAAAAGGGTTTTTATGAACGATTGAAAATTTGAACAAGATATATGCACTGGTGTCCAAAAGTTAAGCATAAATCGTAGAATGCGAAAAACATGGAGTAAATATTCTAAAATTATTCCAAATTTCTTGCGGATATTAATTGGGTGAAGAAGGAACATTGGGTTTATGCCAAACTTTTCAGTCGACTACGTCCTGCGCGAAACACCTGCGCATGTCGGAACGCAGAAAAACCGATTCACGCAGCATAGGCAGTTCAGACAAGTTTCGCGCAACTGCTGTGCGAAGGAACGTTGTTAACCATCAAACAAAGGTGAATGATGGCACAAAAAAGACGCCATTGGACATGTTTTCGAAAGGAAGAATCGTTGGAATGCTGGAATCCGGACGATCACAAACCGAAGTGTCTCGAATTTTGAATGTGGACCAGTCTGTGATCTCAAGACTGTGGCAGAGGTTTCAAGAACGGGAGATGTTACCCGACAACCAGTATCAGGTCGACCAAGAGTCACAACGCCTAGCCAAGACCGATATCTGGTAATAAGTGCGCGACGTCAGAGGGGCAGTACTGCCAGAGCACTGGGTTCGGCGCTCACAGTCGCCACAGGAATGCGAATTTCGAGACAAACTGTTTACAGGAGACTCAATCATGCTGGCCTGTATGCCAGAAGACCAGCAGTTTTGGGTGTGGGGTTGCGAAGAGGGGGTGCGAAACCACATTTTCAACCCTGTAAACAGATGAAAGCTTTTTGTGTTTATCCTTTCGCGCTTTCCGGTTTAAGAGGCGGGAAAAAAGGCTTTGGGCGGAAGTTCGTGGTTTTGTTCTATTCCTTCTATTTTTTGTCGTAAATTTTTTTTTTTTTCGCTTTCCTTTTAAAATATTTTTTTTTTGTGAAATATAAATATATATTTCCTTTTTTTTTTTTTAAAGTAATGCAGAGTCATTTTTCGGTTTTGAGAGAATCTGTCACTGAATATAACTCTCGGTTTAGATAGAGAGTTTTATTTCAAAGGGAGAATGTTCAATTTTTTAAACTTCACATCGGAAACTTTTCGAAAATAGGATAGAGTTTAGGCAGAATTTCAGTAAGTTAAGTCATTGCATAAGAGTTTAAACAAACGAAAATTTTTACGTTTACTTTTGAAGCACAATAAAATCATATGAGTGTTCAATTATTTAAAAAAGAAATGACCGCAATTTTTTGTAAGCATTCGAAAAAAGAACTAATTGAAATCTAACTCATTCAATTTGAATCATTAACAATTATTATTCATCTTTATTCTTAACAACAAGTGTCATTAAAAATTGAAATCTCATTTTCAGATGAACGACTTTTATTCATCGTTACGCAATTTATCATTTACAATTCTCATTATTAATATTAATAATTGATATTTTCATTTTTAAGGCGATTGCTCTATCTGTTTGGCCGATAAAGGAAACTAAAATAAAAATGCATGCAAGTAAAAAGGCAGCACACTTCTTTAAAAAATAAATACTAGACTTACGACTAAATCCAATTTTCAAATGACTCCGAAAGTTTAAGGCAATTTGTAAGTCAACCTCTCTCTTTTCTTCGACGGTTTTGCTTTTAACACGGTTTTCCCATTTCTAATTTTGTTTTCAGTTTGCTGAGTATATTCATCCGCCGCTGTTAAAGAGTCCTCTACCCTGAATCACAGTTTAGGTAATGGGAAAAAAAAAAGGGTTGAGTTGGGGAGGTTGGAAGAGAGGAGGGGAGTGCTGAAGGGGGGTGAAACCATTTTTTCAACCGTGTAAACTGATGAAAGCTTTTTGTGTTTACCCTTTCGCGCCTTCCGGTTTAGAGGCGGGAAAAAGGGTTTCTGGGCTGAAGTTCGTGGTTTATTCTATTCCTTCTTTTTTTTGTCATAATTCTTTTTCGTTCTTTTTAAATATTTTTCGTTTTGTGAAATATAAATATATTCCCTTCTTATTTTTTTTTTTTTTTTTTTAAAGCAGTGCAGAGTCATTTTTCGGTTTTTGAGAAAATCTGTCACTGAATATAACTCTTGGTTTGGCTAGGAGTTTTATTTCAAAAGGGAGAATGTGCGATTTTTATACTTCGTATAGGAAACTTTTCGAAAATTGGATAGTTTTTAGACAGAGTTTCAGTAAGTTAAGTTATTACATACGAGCTATAAACGAACGAAAATTTTTACGTTTACTTGAAGCACACTAAACCAACATGATTGTTCAATTATTTAAAAATAATTGACCGTAATTTCTGTAAGCATTCGAAAAGATTTGTTTCACAAACCGGAAAACTTCGTGTCATAGGATCGTGAGTTTTAAATTATTTCTTTTCGAATCATCAAAGAAATTCTATTGTATATTTTAAATTATTAAATGCGGTTATCATAGAACATTTATTTAAAAAATAAATTTTAAGTTTAAAATATTTACACAAGGAAAAGAAATTTTTTTAAGATATGAGTTTTAGACATAATTAAATAATCCATACTTACAAAAGAAAAATTCTGGTCCCTTAGTCTGCTATTAAAATTATCATTTCGAATTTATTCCACTATTTTTCGATTTGTTATTTGTTTAATCCATATAAATAGCAATCGTATTATACATTTTAAATAAATATTTATTTTAAATTAAAATGAAATATTTTCATTTCAATGTTTTGTTCTTTTATGAAGGTAACAATTACAACCATTTTTTTAAAGTCCTAGTCTGAACTTTTTGCTTTTAAATTTAGTTTTAAAAAGTATTGTTTCATACTTCCTTTTCTTGTGAATAATTAATCATATAAGTTATTTTTAATTTGGAAAAATTTATTCGGTAAATAAAATAGATTTAAATGGATAATATTAAAAATATAAAGCACAGTTAATAGTTTAAACAAAATCATTTCAATAAAAATTATTGCTGTTGTTAAAAAGTTTTAAACTATTACTATCTTAAAACAATAAATCCTGTTTTCTATAGTTTTCATTAATTTTAATTTTCCTTCATTGTTTAAGAGGAATTATTTTAACATTACCCAATCATTAATAATCATTATCATTTCATGAAATATTTTCTGAAATAATATCAGTTTTTTATAACCAAGAATACATTCTTAATTTCAATGAAAAAAATGGCTTCCACTCATTTTCTGCATTCTATGTTAGATTATTATAATATCTAAATGAGAAATGTATTCATCGAACATTTTTCCCCTCGTTTCGAATGCCGGGAAATCGTCTGCATTAATGAATCGATGAAAATAAAACACACTCCTCGCCTTCTGTCTTAATTGAAGCTTTTAATTAAAATCCCCCGTCTTCGAATTGTATCGGAAATATTCTCGAAAGTAACAACCTCGAGGTAAAGATAATTAATTCGGCGGAATTTAACAATCCATGTTTCTTATTTATGTGCGTCCGCAGTTGCGGTGACAGTTCCCAACGAGTAATTTCGCAAATACAATACTGTGTAAGCCGAAACAAAATCAATATTTACTATGAGATGCGAATATTATATTATCTAACCCTTAGGGGTAAGTCTATATTAATCTGCAGGAGGCTTTCCAATTATTGTTTAACGAAGCAAAACCATTTTTATTCCATTCTAGTGTTCTTCAGAATAATGTTCTAACGAGCGTAATAGAAGCCAAACGATCGCTAAAGCGAGACAGATAATTTTTCTTTAAATTTTTTTTTTTTTTTCTTCGATCGAATTCAAACGATCGAATATTCTATATATACAAATGTTTAACAGTATATTAAACTAGTGTGATTTTTTTATTCTATTCTAGTGTTCTTCAAAATAATATTCGAACGACCATAATAGAGGCCAAACGATCGCTAAAGCGAGGCAGATAAAAAAAACATTCTAAAGAAATAAAAAATTTTTCGTACGACTCAAACGATCAAATATTCTATATATACGAATTTTTAACAGTATATTAAACTAGTGTGATTTTCGTTCTGTTTTATTATAAATTACTTTTCGACAGCAAAAGATAATTTTAAATTATTTATATTATTATTTTTATTCCATTCTAGTGTTCTTAAGAATAATGTTCTAACGAACGTAATAAAGCCCAAACGATCGCTAAAGCGTACAGATAAAAAAAAAACATTCTAAAAATTGTTTTTCTTGCACGAATTCAAACAATCGAATATTTTAGATATCAGAATGTTCAACAGTATATTAAACAAGTATGATTTTTGTTATGTTTCATCACGAATTACTTTCGACAGCAAAAGATTATTTTTTAAATTATTTATATTATTATTTTTATTCCATTCTAGTGTTCTTAAGAATAATGTTCTAACGAACGTAATAGAGGCCAAACGATCGCTAAAACGATGCAGATAAGGAAAAAACACTCTAAAAGAAAACACACACTCTCTCTTGTCTTACTACGAATTCAAACGATCGAATATTCTATATACACGAATTTTCAACAGCATATTGGTTTTTGTTCTGTTTTATTATAAATTACTTTTGACAGTAAAATATTATTTTAAATTATTTATATCATTATTTTATTCCATTCTAGTGTTCTTCAGAATAATGTTCTAATGAAAGTAATAGAGGCCAAACGATCGCTAAGGTGGGAGATAAAAAAAAAGCATTCTAAGAGAAAATAATGTTCTTCGTACGAATTCAAACGATCGAATATTCTATATATACGAATGTTTAACAATATATTAAACGAGTGTAATTTTGGGTCTGTTTCATTATAAATTACTTTTGACAGCAAACGATTATTTTAAATTATTTACATTCGTACATATAGAATATTCCATAGTTTAAATTCGTAAGAAGTAAAATATTTTTTTAGAATGTTGTTTTTTTTAGCAATCGTCTGGCCTCTATAACTTGCGTTAGAACATTATTCTGAAGAACACTAGAATGGAATAAAAATAATAATATAAATAATTTAAAATAATCGTTTGCTGTCAAAAGTAATTTATAATAAAAACAGAACAAAAATCACACTAATAATATACTGTTGATATAGAATATTCGATCGTTTGAATTCGTGCGAAGAACATTTTTCTTTAGAATGTTTTTTTTTTTTTTAACAGTCTCGCTTTAGCGATCGTTTGGTCTCTATTGAGTTCGTTAAAACATTATTCTGAAGAACACTAGAATGAAATAAAAATAATATATTAAACTGGCGTGATTTTTGTTCCATTTTATTATAAATTGCTTTTGACTGCAAAAGATAATTTTAAATAAGTAAAAATAAATACATTTTCCAGTGCTTTAAAATAAATATTTACTTTAATGAAGCGAATCTTTTAACTATCATGTATTTTATTCGTTTCAGTTTGTTTTTGGAATAACCATTTTTTAATCGTTTGTTAGGATGTGGATATAAAAATTAAAGCACCTGCAAATTCATTAGTTATATTTTAATGTTCGCGCCAATGAATACCTTTTGGGTTTAGTATGGAATGTTTTATCTATGACTTAAATGGCTTGTCTCGTTTATTTCATTTTGAAAGTGCCTGAGGGATAAAAATTCATCTCCCATTTCAGGAAAGACTTTCTAGTTTTTATTACTTTCTGTAGTTTGTTTTTTTCTTGGAAAAAGTAGTTTTTAATGTTTTTGTATGAAGAATTCTTTCATTCTCCATTATAACACTAAACTAAATATTACTATAATTAAACATTCCATTTTGGCAGCTTTCATAGTTTAAAAGAAAGAATTAATTATTTTCGCTATGGCTGTTAAAGAAAGAAAAAAAAAAAAGAGTTGAAATTATATTTTTGATATAGATAATTTTAATTTTTGAAAATACCTATTCAAAAAGTTTTTGTTTTCGAAAGAAAAATTTTACTTTTTATTCTTATTTTAAAAAAATTATTTGGAAAAAAATCGAAACTTTTATTTGGAAAAAAAAAAAGGAATTTATTTATTTTTATTTTAAAAAAATTATTTCGAAAAAAATTACTTTGTTTATTTTTATTTTAAAAAAATTTTTCGATGAAAATCGAAACTTTTATTTGGAAAAAAAAAAAAAATTACTTTATTTTTATTCAAAAAAAATTTATTTCAAAAAAAAAAATCGAAACTTTTATTTCGAAAAAAAATTGTACTTTATTTTTATTTTTAAAAAAAAGTATTTCGAAAAAAAAATCGTTTCTTTTACATTATGATTATTGTAAATCATTTCTATATTTAAAACGATTTGTTGTCATTAAAAATAGCTCTGTAATATATTTGAAATATCTTCTATTGCCTTAACTTGCACCTTTATAAGATATCATAATTTATGCAAAAGCAATTTCATGCTTCAAATAAAATTTTAATAATATCAATTATTGCGATTGCAAATGGAATATCGCTTACATTTTATCATTCTTTGCACTTAATGCATTAAAATAATAGTATAATAACAGGATGAAAGAATAAATGTTACTTACAAAAATGCTTTGAATGAGAGCTATTAAGTTCAATAAAAATATATCAGCTGCATATTAGAAGCTTTTTACCACTTGGATGAAGATCCATTAGCTTTTAAAATGTTTTTTAATCTTTTTGGTATGTATACGAAATAATTTTAGCTGTGCTTTGTTCCATTTTTTCATGGATTACTGATTTTATCTGCTGCTTTGAGAAAATGTCACGTTTTCAAATTCTATTTTCGAGTTCCGGCAAATAACGCATCACTCAATAAGTCTCCGGTCTAACACATATATGGCAACACTGTTGACAGAACCTATATGAATTCTGGATAGTAGCATCCTTCAAACGATACGTGTCAAATTTTCATGACATTCTGATAATTAGTTTACAGCTCACAGTGGTTTTAGTGACAACAGTTTTGCCATTTTCAAAACAAAGGATAAAAAAGAATTTCGGGTGTAGATTAAATATTGTTTTTTGGCGGTTGTTACCATACTGTTGAAGCCAAACAGTGGCTTGATAAGCATTACGGAGACTCTGCACCAGATAAATCAACTATTATTGACTGGTAGGCTAAATTTACAGGCGGTCGTACAAAGCTGATGACGCTGAACGCTCTGGTCGCCCAAAATCAGCAATTGTTCCGGAAAACAAAGTCCACAAAAATAGTTTTGAAAGACCTTATAGTGAAGATGCGTGAGACAGCTGACGCCTTATAGATATCAGAAAAGTGTGTAGATAATTAAACATGAAAATTTGAGCATGCTTAGGTTGCTTTCGAAATGGGTGCCGGTTAGCTCACACGGGACCGAAAGCAACATCGCATGGACGATTCAGAGTGCTGTTTGGAGCTGTTCAAGCGCGCGACAAAGGATTTCTTGCATCGGTATGGGACAATGGATGAAACATGGATCCACTACTTCCCACATGAATCAAAAGGTTTATCAGCTGAGTGCCGGTGAAAGTCGTCCAAAGCGACCAAAAACTCATCAAACATCAGCAGGCAAGGCTATGGTATCCACATTCCATATGTAAGTTTGTTCACCGACTATCTCGAGAAAGATAAAACTATCCATAGCGAATATTGCATGTCAGGATGCATAGATCCATGGAGTTTAGAAATTTAAAAAAATGCTGTTTCACCAAGACAATGCCCCGTGTTACAAGTCGATGAAAACTATGGTTGAATTGAATGAATTAATCTTAGAATTGCTTTCCCACCTACTGTGCTCGCAAATCTGGTCCGACTGTTGGCCTACATCAGAAAGATGCTCCAGGGAGAGAAATTTGGCTCAAATGAAGAAGTGATTGCCGTTAAATTGAGGCCTGTTTTGAGAGCAAAGACAAATCGTTCTACAACAAAGTCATCGAAAAATTAGAGGAGAGTTGGAATGAATGTATCACTCTTGAAGGAGAGTAGTTTGACAAATAAAGTCGAATTTCTAAAAAAATTTTGTTTATTTTAGTTAGACCGGAGACTTATTGAGTCATGTGTTACTTGCTATTGGGTTTTGTTTACTTTCCCTTTATTAATCTACGTTGCTTTTATTAGGTTTTATGACAAAAAAAAAACCAATCAAATTGCTTAAATTAATTAGTTAATTTAATTATTTTATCTTAGTACAAATTAATAATTCATGTGTAAACTTTTAAAGTATACTCGCTTAAATTAGCCTTAGAGATATTCTAATTATATAATCAAATCTAGATAAAGCTTAATTTTCTAAGCAGACAATTTTATTTAATAGGACAACCTTCTTTTAAAAAAAAGAATATTTAATTGCAATCGAAAATTATTGTGGGCTTAATGCCAGTCTAAATCTCACGCCGAAATATTATTATCTTAAAATTATTCATATGCAAATTAAAAGTCATGCTATATGACTTTTAGTAAATTGAAGTTCTTTTCATTGTAAAATCATTTGGAATTAAGTGATTCCATTTGCATTTTTTATTGAGATTTACATCCAATAAAAAATAATCCATTACAATGCAGTAATTTGTGCCCTTTTCGAATTCCATTGTTTTGGAAGAAATTCCTCTCGGATTACAGCTACAGTCGCAGTTAATGGAACATACTTCCGAGAAATCCAATCAGATTTTCACCCTGCGGAAGTCGTCGTCCCAGCCACTTTATTCAATTCACTTCAAAGCAACATCAAATACCCTAAAAACATTGCATTCTGGACGAAATATCTCGGGATTTATTGCTTTTTATCGGATACTTTTACCCAGAGAGCTTTTAAAGTTGACATCCAACGATGGTTCGGCTTAAAACCGCATGACAAGAATCGATTTCAGATGCGGGGCCCTCCACATTAATTTCACTTCGAATTTCGTGTTTTTATCGACACAAGAATAGCTTGAGTGGCAATACGTCTTGTGAGATGTCCATTTGGCGAATTCTGAGTCTCGCCAAAGAGTTCTTTCAAATGATGGCGTGAAGTCCCCGGTGGGACGACAGCTCATTTTGATTTATGGCGGGAATTGAAATCTGAAGAATCAGACAAAAGAATGAAGATGTTGTGAATAAAGGATTGGCCATACTCTATTTTATGTCCTTTGCTAATAGATTGAAACTTAACAAATGAAAGATTTAAATAATTAATTATTTCTTTAAAATAATTGTTCCTTGATATCATAATGGCTTCACACCAATTGCACAGATAAGGCAGATTATGTAGTAAATGTAATGTTGTTATAACACATAGCTTTATTGAAAACCAATCCATTACTATGTATGTGATCCTTATAGTTGTTGTTGTTCTAATACAGACATTTCATCTTTTATGCCATAAGCAAGGGCTGCATTGCTGTTACGCATTGAGCACTACCAAGGGGGCACGTGTAGCTTGAAGATAGACTACCCACACAATGCTCTACGATCCTATGAGACCAGCACCTACGGTTTAAAGTACATTCTGAACTCCCTCGCAAACATCCATAGCACCGCTGATGCTGAATCCGAAACCTCAGACACCGAGCGCCATAGCTCTAGGCATTCGGCCGTCAGGCTCGCTATCCTTATAGTAATGGATTGATTTCCATTATCCTTCTATATACTATCCATGAAGAAGGAACATGTATAAACATGCTTCATAGCACATGTATGAAGAAGGAACATGTATAAACATGCCATAGCACATGTATGAAGAAGAACATGTATAAACATGTTTCATAGCACTTGTGAAGAAGGAACCAGCAGAACAAAGCAAGCACACAGCAATCGGCACTAAGTTGGTCACACAAAAAGTCAAAGGGGGAGAGAGTCAATAAAGAGGGTAGGCACTTCATTTTAGTCCAGGCCCGTGGTCTCCCAATACAATTGCAAGACTTCTCCCTGGCGTTGAGCCTCCCTGTTCAGTCCCGGACATTTCAGAAGATGTTCTGAATTCCTTGTTCCAGCTTCACCTGTTGGGCAAGTGTTCGAGGCGAGGACACCTATCCTGTTTAGGTGTTCCGCAAGACTATCGTGTCCGGTTCTTAATCGAAAGTTGGCAACCGCCTCTTTACGTGGTCTAGTGGTGAAGATTTTCCAGCTGTCTAGAACAGTGTCGCCTTCAGATTGAGTTATGAGATTATCTTTCAGTTTCTTCAAAATTTCTCTAATGTAATGTTTCTCAGTGGGTTATTACCAGAAAAGCTACTACATTAAAAAGTACAAATAAGAGAAAAGAAAAGCTAAATTCCATGAATTGTTCCTTTTTTTTTATGTTAAATATGACGGGAAAAAAATTCACCAATAATTATACAGCCTGTGAATGTCTGTACCATTTCAAGTAACATTAAATCAAACTCTGGGACGAAGTCCGTTTTACTAAAGATCAACGACAGAAACGACCAGGCCAAGTGGCTGGCGCTCTGGCATTTGGTACTACAGGTTTCAGGTTCCAATTCTGACGGTGGCATGGGTGTTTGTGAGGTGACCGGAATCCACGTTCAACTGTAGCTCCCGGTCTAATTAGCCTAAAGGGTGCAAAAGATGTCCGTAGAGCGACAAACGAAACAAAACTGCTTTTATATTGAGAGCAACCTGATGATCAATTGGTTAGCTCTCTGGCCTTTGGTACTACAGGCTTCAGGTTCGAATCCAGGCGGTGGTGTAAAATTTACGTCTGCTTAAAATTAATTAACCACTAAAATTAATGTCCGCTTAAAATTATAGGTCTAATTACTCTCGCTTGAACAGAAAGATCGTAGACCGGCAAACCAAACCTTCTACATCTCTGTGTTTGTATCCTTCTGACTTGGCATCTTGCCCATTTTCGGCGCGATATCTGATAAGATAATATTTAAAATTTTGTAAATAATTTTTTTTCAGTTTGAACGAATATAAAATGATTCGAATCACTTTTATTAACGTAACGATTATGCTCATCATCGAATTTTTCATTAATATTTATATATATAATCCATAATTCGTTGGTGATTTGAGACACAGAAAACGAACCAGACTAAATAAATTCCGATCTTTTGCGAAGGAAAAACTTCCACCCTTCGATAACGGCTGACGTTCGTCATCAGAAAGGAGTGTGGGGGTGTGAGGATGTAATGCACTTCCGGTTTCGAAGGAAGGTGGGCGAGAGATACTTCCGCACTCGGCGGGAGATAGACACGTCACGGCGAAAATATCACAGAAAACGGACGAAAACGTAAGCATCAAAGATGTCTCGCTATTGTCATCCAGCCTCAAATAGTGTCATCCACTGGTGATTGTTGTCACACTAAATACTCTTACATAAAATGAGTTGAAAAAGTAATATAATCAGTCATCAATAAACGATATTTATCGTCATAATTAAATCTGAGAATAAATTTTCATCACTTAATAATTACTACACAAAAATTTTTGGGAAAAAAAATACATTATGAGGATTTCTTGACAAATTCTTTATTACATGTGTTTGTCACTGAACTCCTCTAAATGACAGGGCCGATTTGGATGAAATTTCTTGTGTGTGTTTGAGTGGGCCCCGGAGGATTTAAATTCATAATTGGATCCGGTAGGTGGAGCTGAAATCGATATATATTTATATATACAATTCTTCTGTACGTGTATTTATCACTAAACTCCTCCTGAACGGCTAGACCGAATTTGATGAAATTTTCTGTGTCTGTTTGACAAAGCAGGAAGAATTTTTTATGCAATCGTATTTGTCGTAAGTCGCCACTAGAGGGTGCTGCAGTCTATCCACTTCTAGACCGTTCAACCCAATCGCAATGAAAGTTGGTAATTATATGTATTCGAGTGTGGAAAATAGGTTCGTGCTCTCCACTTTAGTGTGACTTGCCATCAGAGGGTGCTGCAGCATTTCATCTCATAGACCTTTCAAACGATATCCATGAAAATGGGCATGCACCTATATTGGAACGTGGAAAGTATAGTCGAAAGTATATTTTTTATACAATGCATTGTTTTTTTTTTGTTTTTTTTTTTTTTTTGGCAGGACAACATATGTTGGGTTCTGCTAGTATCTAATAAAAAAAATTCTAGTTCCAATGATTTTTCTTTTTACCTTTACATGCTTTTCTCGTGAATTTATTTGAAGCCCCTCTTTGCAGATTAGTCAATAGGTTTCGTCTGTCTCATAGGGATTTCAACTTTGAATATGTTATTGATATTGCTGAAGTAATTATTTATACAAATTATGCATATCTGTTTAATATTATGATAATTATATAGATTGCGTCGATATATTTGCAACAAATATTACATACACATATATCAAATATATATACTATTGTTTTAAATTGTACCTTATAACTCTATTATTTTTGTTAATGATTAATATAAAGTATGAGCCTTGCACTACACGAGCCTCATTTATTGTTGTGAATGATGTGTCTGTACTGTGTTTTAATTATTTCTTTTTCTTTGCAGGTATGTTGTCAGTCCATTTTTCTACTGAACGCTGAGTCACGCAGTATACTTGTGAGTTTTGTTTAATTATTTTGGGTAGGAACAAGGATCTAGATTTAAAAATTGGATTATGACTTCATGGGTATGAATTCAGAAAATATATTCTTTTATTGTATTGCTTGTAAAAATAATTTTTTTAAGTCTTTAATATCTAAAAAGTGCGGGGGCTTTGTATTAACTATTTTTTTTTTTAATTGTATCTCTCGATTTTATGTTTGGTGTTATTTTCCATGTATTAAATTAAAAATTTTACAAATATTTCAAAGTTAGCTTTTTTAAAGTTAATTTAACAATAAATAAATTTAAAAATTTTTAGTTAATATATTTAATTAATGTCGAACAACTGCAAATTTTCAATAAATATATATTTACATGTCTATCATTTTACATAGAATGCGTTTTTTTTTTTTTTTCGTTTGTTTATTTTATAAAGGCGTTGTGTATTACATTCTAGATTATATTTCATTGCCCTATCTGCTTAACAGTAGATTTTTATAGTTATGACTAAAAATTAATCTTCCATTATTATCTTCCGTACTTAAGCTTAGACAAAATTTGCCTCTGTATGAGGCGAAAATAGATATAATAAAAAATGATAAAATAAATTCATTTCTGGAATAAAAATTGAAATTTACGGAAATTTATATTTTGCGGCTCTAAAATCCTTTACTTCAAATAAATTTTTTCTTCATTCTACTTGATAAAAACCCTTCACTTCCTTGTTTCACATTAATATACACATTTCATATTAAGTTACAGTATAAGCTATTGAGATATTATACACGCCTGCAATCAAGTTACTTAAATCTTGAGTGCTTTCACAACAAATTGATCTGCATTTTATGCTTTACGAGAGGAAATCCAAAAAACTTCCACCTAACAACCGGATTGGCGATGAAAACACTCATCATCATGGCACAATCTCTGTTGGTAGACTTTTTGGTTTCTGAAGGTATTGTTGCAGATGAACACAGTTGCAATAGCCATCCAGCGTTGGCTGTTACAACTGCGAGAGAGGTCTGTTCGAAATCCCCACATACGAAACAAAACTGAAAAATTTTCTACTTACGTCGAGAACAGAATAAATTCGTAGATTTTAAAGTCCATCCTCTATTAATAAGATTAGTGCAAATTATCTTTTTCTAGAGAAGAAGAGTTTTCAAGATTGGAAACGGCGAAATGTGGAAATGATTTCAACCATGTGTGCTAGAACTGTTACACGATAAATTAGAACAGCTAGGTAATGCTGAAATTGCTATATGCAGGGTGATTACAATTAAAGTCCCACTTTCAAAATGCTGTCAAAAAAAAAAAAAAAAAAAAAAACCCTTCGTCACAATGAGTTCACATTTGAACTGAAGATACTCGAAGAAGGGGAAACGGTACGGCATCGAAAAACAGTTCCACCGATTTGTTCCCATCCAATTGGTTATGGCCTTGCCGTGGTGGAGGGGCTTTCCGCTAACAGTGTCACGGCTATTGAATGACTCGGAAGTCACATTTTTTCCGTCCAAAACCGAAACGACCCAGCACATTGAATACAGAAGTTGGTTGAATGTGCAACTCGGGAAAATACGTTTTCATTTCGATTCAAACTATCACTGTCAGCCGAATTCCCTTTCTTTAGGCCACTTACAGCGCCCTCTGTTAATACGCTTTTAAACTTTTTTGGATGCCGTACCGTTTCCGCCTTCTTCGAGTATCTTCAGTTCAAATGTGAACTCATTGTGACGAAGGGTTTTTTTTTTTTACAGAATTTTGAAAGTTAGACTTTAATTATAATCACCCAGTATTATAAATTATGCATCTTTATGATTAAATTGCACATTTTTTTTTTTTTTGGTCTTCAGCTATTCTATAGGCGGCCTACTCACTTAACACTACCCAGGGGGTGCGAGTAGCTTGAAGATAAGTCATGGACGCGGAGTAACATTGCCCCCGCAACGCTCTACGATTCTATTAGACCGAATCCTACGGGTGAAAGTGGAGATTCCGAACCACAACAAACATGTATGGCACTGTAAGGACTCGAACCGAAACCTGTGGTACCGAGAGCCAGAGCGCTAGCCACTCGGCCATTCAGGCCCCTATATAAATATATATATATATACCGCTCCAGATTCAGGATTGTTCATAACAATAAATTATTTGGGAGGTGGTGATTCTGCCTTCCTTTCTAGCAGAGTTGATTATGAACCAACAAATGACATAACACTCTACCCCATTTTATTCCTCCTTTTCGCCAGTAGCGGGAAATTGCTGCCCGTTCAGAGCCGGAACAGCACCTGGTGCTAATGCCCAGTGCATGTGTGGCCTTAATCAAGAGAGAGATCTATTTTTGCCCGCTCCACTACAAAGGGGACCTCTACTCTAGTGCACTCCGACTCATATCAGTGGACCATTAGAACGCACTAATAGAAAAGATCGAAAGGCGACGCTGATCCACACAGCTGGGGCTCACGGAGTTGCCATGGCAACCAATCACATAATGAACCGTACACATTGAGGGGGGGCGACAGACCCTCACGCTAGACAGGTGGGCGCCCATAAGCTGCTGCCTACCCCACCCCACCCCTAGTAAACTGTGATCACGTGGCATCCCCCCTTTCTCGATTTTTCTTTTTTTGGAAGGTTTAATGTATTTGCAGAAGTCCTCATGACGATTCCTCAGTGGTGTGCACATAGAATGTGACCCAGAAAAAAAATACCAGTCGATTTGACTGTTGGGGTGGACCTAAATAAAAATGGGTTTGGGTTCCGTGCAAGTTGATCTGCAAGATACGAGGTTTTGCAGTTGTTTGTTCTGTATTGATTCTTTGCTGAAATAAGTTTGTTGATTTGATCAGGTCAAATAACGGATAAGATTAGCTGCAGCTGGAAAAATTCCTAGTCGTAATCTTAAGCATGAATGATTAATCACCAAGAAAAAAAAAAATTTAACAATTACTGAAACTTCGGAGCACACTAAAAGTAAAAGCAGATGAACAATATCTTTCGTGACGTTGACTCATTATTTGACTCAGACTCCTATCGATCATATGTTGTTCCAAAAGTACATTCCTTTTTAATTGGGAAATATATGATCTTATTTGATGGATATAATCTTATGATGTGGACTCATTATTTGACTCAGGCTTCCGATCCTAAGTTGAATCTGTTGTCCCTAAAGTACATTCCATTTTAATTGGGAAAGATATGGTCTTCTGATTATTATTTACAGTTTAGTAATCGATTGTATGTGTACGTGATGACAATAATGCCTTTTCTTGTTTTGCGTAATAATTAATAGAAATCGTAATATAGTAATAACTAGATCCAATAGGCAGGTTGGAGATCTAATTGGGGTATCACTGTTGTAGAGGCATCGTGTAATAGAATTAAAACTTCACCAATGGCAAGCTGATTTTTTTTTTTAAAATATCTTTTAATAATAAATTTTCTCATATAGGCTTCTCACCATATGACGTACGTGTCCAGTGTCTCTTGTTCGATGCACGCGTTTAGAGATGAGAAATGATGTTTCTTGTTAGATGCACGCATTTGGGAAGACGGCCTCTTGCTTAATACGTGCATTTGGAGATGAGAATGTCTCTTGTTCGATGTCCGTGTTTAGACAAAAAAAAAACAAGTAATATAAAAAAAAAAGAAATTTTAAAGTCAATTCCTACTTTTTTAACTCTATGGCAGAAAGTCATTTACAAATAATTTTCATTCATTTTTGTTAAGTTTATCTGGCGCCATCTATTGGCAGATATACGCAACTTGAATAAAAAAACTAAAATTAATGAATTAAATTAAATTACTGAATTAATATTTGAAAAACTGTATTAACATCTAGTGTCATCCACTTCAAGTTCAAAAAAATGCATTTGAACCTGAGTGGATGAATAACAAGTGTTTTATGAACGATCGAAAATGTGAACAAGATATATATAGGGAGAGTGTGAGCTAATAGAAAGGAATTGATAAAAAAAGAAAGACCAGACTCGATTTGACCGTTGGGGTACCTAAATTAAAATGGTTTGGGGCTTCGTGCAAGTTGATCTGCAAGATACGAGGTTGCAGTTGTTTATTCTGTAGATTCTTTGTTGAAATTAAGTTTACTGATATTTGATAAGATTTGCTGTAGCTCAAAACAGTCCCTGTCGTAATCTTAAGCATGAATGATTAATCACTGGAAAAAAATGTAGTAATTACCGAAACTTGGAAGCATAAAAGCAGATGAGCAATGTCTTTCGTGATGTGACTCATTATTTGACTCATACTCATATCGATCTTATGTTGTCCCTAAAGTACATTCCTTTTAATTGGGAATCTTCAGGTTATTATTTACAGTTTAGTAATCGATTATACGATTACTAAACTGTAAATAATACTCTACACATGTACGTAATGACAATAATGTTTTTAATTGATTTGCTTAATAGTAGAAATAATAGTAATTATAATAATAAATAGATCCAACAGGAAGGTTGTAGATTTAATTGTGGTATACTGTCGCAAAAGGCATCGTGAAATAGAATTAAAACGGCATTTGCGTTCATCACGATATGGTTTTTTTCTTCGCGTATTTTAATAGATTTTCTCAGATAGGTTCTCTCCCATATGTTGTACGTATTTAGTGTCTCTTGTTTGACTGCGTTTGGAGCGGAGACAGACTGTCTCAAGCTTACAATACACGTATTTGGAGATGAAAAAAAAAACTGCCTCTTGTTAATTGGCGGTCTAATTTAATATTACGATTTTATAGACGTCTTTTACTACCGCCAAGTGAAGTTTTCTCTTGGGAATGACTCCAGATCATGAAATTCGTCCGCATTTTCTGCTATTTACTTTATCGCGTGGCATCTTGCTTTGAGAGGGCCGAGTGCTAGCTCTCTGGCGGTCTGAACCACAGGTTTCGCGTTCGAAACCCGGCGGTGCCCGGATGCTTGTAGTGGTTCGGAATCCGCTTTAAACCGTAGGCCCCTTCTAATAGGATCGTAGAGCGCAGCAAGCGCTCATGTCCGTTGCCTATCTTCAAGCTACACGTGCCCCCCGGGTAGTGCTAAGGGAGTAACAGCGGTGCAGCTTTACGCCCTTAGCACTACCCAGGAAAGGGCATAAAAAGGTGTGCTTAGGGCGTAAAGATGAACTGTCTCTGTATTGTTAACTGCATTAGAACAGCATTGATATTTCTCTTCACTTTTTTTTTTAAATATATTATAATAATGTCTTATTAAAACTATCCAATTTATATTATATTATCTTAAAAATTACAGCTTTTATTTAAATAAAAAAAAAAAGTTTATCGGAATTTTTTTCCCGTGATTTTGGGCTGCGAAAACAAATAATAAATTCAAACTGCAAATTTTTTTTTGTGTTGTAGCTACTATATATATTTTTAATTTTTATTAAATGCATTAAAATATCTTTTCGCTTTAAATAAAAAGAGAGAGATGATGATGATGGTATATATCAATAATGTAATTCAGGAATAACTAAACTTTTATTCAACTTCGAATGCAGTGTGGATGTAACTGCAAATCTAGATAGAAATGTCAGGCTAATCCCGGATGTCTGTGAAAGCAAACCTGTACTTGTTATGTCTAGTTAGATTTTAAAAATAAAGCAAACCAGGTAGTTGTGACCGACGAAGGTCTTCTTCGCATGTTAATTGTGAGTCACTGCCATTTTATTTGTTGTGATGACCGTGGTGGCATTGTATTGGCGAGTGCATTGGCCTGCGGATGAAGAGATAGTTAAGTGCTTCTTTTGTGTTGTCGCGTCACGATGAATGTTAGATAGTAAACTTGAGTGATAACATCGTGATGATTGCTAATGGAATGAAAATAAAAAAATTTTACATGTTTCACGTGAGACTTGCTAACGGTTTGAGACTCGAAGGATTTTTTTAACAGGAAGAGATACTTTTTATTTCTTTCGCTTAAAGTCTTAAAAATTATTCTGCGTGATGCTTTGCATGATCAAATAATAATAAAAAATACTACTAATAAAAAAGGCGTCGGAATTATTCCGATTTTTAAATAAGACATAAGTTTTTGTTTTTAAAAAATTTGTCTTAACTGCAATTTGTCAAGAATAATCTTCATTTTGCGCGTCGTATAGCAGAAAGTCTAGAATACGTGGCTATTCGAGACGCTCACACTCGTTGTCACAGTCATCGTCCAATCACCTCGTTTTTTGAGAGAAATGACTGCTAGCAGTTTCAAAGAACTCCAGCATGCTTTTGGCTTAATTCAAACTTACAAAGAACATCCTTTCAGTCTTTTTTTTTTTTTTTTTTTGAAGAAATGTTTTCCTAGACACTGAATCACCTTCATTGTACCTGATAACATTGGTAGCAGAACTTTGGGAGTATTGGATGCTGGTTAGTGTTCATACACTAAATGTTAATGTACTTAGGGTCCTGATGGTCAGTGGTGGCTAGCGCTGTGGCTCTCGGTACCACAGGTTTCGGGTTCGAGTCTCGGCGATGCCATGAATGTTTGCAGTGGTCCGGAATCCACTTTAATCCATTATGTGCCACGATTTTCATTAATGTTATGTGTGAACTATGTATTACACTTATGTATTAATTAAGTGCCACGATTTTCATTAATGTTTTTTGATAACTATAATATCTAAATTTAATAACTATATTATTTTTTTAATAACTAAAATATCTAATTTTTAATATCTAAACTTAAATTTGTAATTTTATTTTAATTTTAATTTTTATTTGATTTATATATTGTAAATAAGTGCTTAACGGCCGAATGACTAGCGCTTTGGCGCTCTCGGTGCCACAGGTTTCGGGTTCGAATGCCATGGATGTTTGTAGTGGTCCGGAATCCACTTTTTAAATCATTGGTTCCGGTCTAATGGGATCTTAGAGCGTTGCGGGGGTAGTGTGACTCGCGTCAGTAGCATATCTTCAAGCTGCACGGCCCCCAGGGTAGTGCTCAATGAGTCACAGCGGTGCAGCCCTTGCTTTATGGCATAAAGATTAAATGTCTCTCTTTTGCCAGCTGAATTGGAACAAAAACAACACCGAAAATAAGTATCCATTAGGTAAATTGAGCCCTTGTAAATATCGCGTAGATACATGGAATCCATGCATCTAAAGTGAATATCATGTGTTTCAAAAGTGCAGATCAGTGTTATAATTTTTAAGTCATTATTAACCGCCAACCTGTTTAAAGCTCTTCTTGCTATGATTCAGCTGCCAAACATATTCTAATCAGCCATATTCTAATTAATCAATGCATTAAATTATATGTATGGAGATATTAAAACAAATGAGAAATAGATTCTTTAATGACAGTTATTGAAAGTGGAGGAGCAGATGTACCAATTATACATTTGTCGCATTAAAATGATGAAATTACAAAATAACTCTGAACTTTCCTCTATTCACTGATGTTTAATATGTGGCGCCATCTATTGACCCGTTCATCGTAAATAAAAATTCAAAATATGCTTCTTCATTTTTATATTTTCTGAATCAAATCTTTTAAACAAATCTTTTGTTTGGCTTGTTTATGAACTTTAATAAATTGAAAATGATGGCCGAGTGGCTGGCGCTCTGTACCCAGGTTTCGGGTTCGAGTCCCGGCAGTGCCATGGATGTCTGTAGTGGTTCGGTCTCCACTTTAAACTGTAGGTCCCGGTCTCATAAGATAGCAGAGCGTTGTGGGGGTTATGTGACTCGCGTCCGTAGCCTATCTTCAAAGCTACATTTGACCCTTGGGTCGTGCTCAATGGTAACAGTGGTGCAGCCTTTGCTTATGGCATAAATATTAACTGTCTCTTTTTTGCCAGCTGTATTAGAACAACACTATGAACTTTCCTCTGTTCATTGATATGTAATATGTGGCGCCATCTATTGCCCCGTTCATATTAAATAAAATTTTAATCTGTTTTTAAAATCTGTCTTTTCTCCATTTTTAATTTTCTGAATCAAATTTTTAAACAAACCTTTTGTTTGGCTTGTTTATGAACTTAAATAAATCGAAAATTGGAGAATTTTATGTAGGAGTATGAAAAGTATGAGATGGGGTCTGATGGCTGAGTGACTAGCGGTTTGGTGCTCGGTAACACAGGTTTCGGGTTCGAATCCCGGTGGTGCTATGCATGTTTCTAATGATTCGGAATCCACTTTAAACAGTAGTTCCCGATCTAAATAGGCCCTTAGAGCGTTGCGGGGTCATTGTTACTCCGCGTCCGTGGCCTATCTTCAAGTTACGCGCCCCCTGGGTAGTGCTAAGTGAGTAACATCGGTGCAGCCCTTATGGCATACAAGATCACGCTCTAACTATTTGCCAGCTGCATTAGAAAAAAAAAATGAAAAGAATGAGAAAAATTTTTTGGCGACGTCGAATGATGTACTTGTACGCTTTATGTATTCGACAATATTTTTCTTTAAAAAAAACACCAACAGAGCCACATTAACACAAAAGAGCTGAATTCAAACGAGCATCACAATTCCAGTTTGGCACGGCCGCCACGTCCCAAATTTATGCATTTCGTTGCACTTTCGAGGGTTCCCTTTGAGCACCAATAGATGCCGAGATGAAAAGAAATGAAGGCACTTGGGCGCTTTCCAACTTTTTCACACTTCCTTCCCGCCATCCGCAATAAATAACCCCAGAAGACGTCGACCCAACAAGTCCACTTTTCACTCATAAAAACACTCGAAGCCCCCGGAGATATCAGAAATTCCAACTTATTTTCCTTTTCTTTCAACTCTTCATCATATGAAATAAGCGATGCCTTCTGAATTTTGATCTTAATGCCTTCACTTATCGAAACGGTTCTTTTCTTCTTCTATATTTAGGGATTCTTCTTAATTTTTTATTTAGCAAAAAATGCTAATGATTCTTGAAATACAAAATCTATTATTTTTTTCAGAGGTGTAAATCAATTTATTTATTTAATCTAATTTTCAGAAATTTGTGGGCCTGCATGGCCGAGTGACTAGCGCTCTGGCGCTCGGTACCACAGGTTTCGGGTTCGAGTCCCGGCGGTGCCATGGAGGTTTGTGAGGGGTTCGGAATCCACTTTAAAGCGTAGGTACCGGTCTAATAGGATCGTAGAGCATTGCGGGGGTTATGTGACTCGCGTCCGTATCCTATCTTCAAGTTGCACGCGCCTCCTGGGTAATGAAAAGTGAGTAACGTCTGTGCAGCGCTTGCCTTAAGGCATCCAAGACCAAGCTGTCTAAGTGTTACCCAGCTGCATTAGGAAAAAAAAATTTCAGAACTTTCAAGATAAACTGTTGGTATAGAGTTGGTCAACACGACAAATATTCACCTTTTAATTTTTAATATATATTTAGGTGCCTGATAACCGACTGGCTAGCGCTCCGGCTCTCGGTACAACAAGTTTCGGCTTCGAATCCCGGTGATGCCATGGATGTTTGTAATGATTCGGAATCCACTTCAAACAGTAGGTCCCGGTCTAATAGGATCGTAGAGCGTTACTATTGTTACACAGCATTCGTAGCTTATCTTGAAGCTACACGAGCGCGGTAGTGATAAGTGAGTAACTTCGGTGTAGCCCTTGCTTATGGCATACAAAGATCATGGTCGAAGTATTGGCCAACTGCATTAGAAGAAAACAAACAATATACAGGGGGATTATAATTAAAGTCGCACTTTCAAAATGCTGTCAAAAAGAACTACTCGTCACGAGGAATCCAAATTTGAACTGAAGAAGGGGGAAAACGATACGACACCAGAAAAAAAAAAAAAAAGTGCTAAAGTGAATGAATAGATGGCGCTATAAGCGGCATATAGAAAGTGAATTCGGCTGCCAGTGATAATTTGAATCGAAATGACAAAGTATTTGGCATAAGTTGCATGTAAAAATGAATAACATAACACATTTTCTTTTATTAACCTATTATAACTCAGTAACATAACACATTATTATGTTTATCACTTAAGAGTATTGATGAAGTTGTAATCCCCCCTCCCATTACCTACAAAATATTGACAAATACTACTTATATATGCAATAAATAGAGAGTCTCTGAGATGCAACTTGAATTTTTAGTTCCAAGACAGTGTATGACTATGTTTAGAGCCATTGGCGTTACAGCAAAATAACCTAATCTAATTTTAACAATGCCGCGTGTTTTTATTTTCTACACAATTACTTCTATTGTTAAAGACTCAAGGAAAATTCTTTTGATGTTTTCATGTTTAGACATTCAAATGAAAAAGCACAGGAACAATAAGAATTCCGAATTTGTTTAAAAAAATAACTTTACAAACAGAGTATTTAATTTCTACCCGAGAACTAAGAACGTTGGCTTTTAAAATAAAATAAAATAGAATAGAATAGAATACGAATGAGAACAAATTATTTCTTGAACGGCAATTGCGTTTGAAGAATAAAACAAAAGAAATAAAAAAGGAGAACTTTTATGAGACAAATGTTCAAATCAATCGAACATTTTTTACCATTCAGACATTTCACGGAAAGCATGTCAGGTTAACCAATAACACCCTGTTTAATCAATTATTCAACTCGAAAACATTAGTCTTTTATTTAACTTATTCCACGAAACTTTTGTGCGGATTGGTTTCTGAGAATAATGCCGAATTATTTATTTGTTTTGTTTTTTTTTTTTTCTGTTCGAACGTCAATTGCAGACGACTTTTTTCTCGGCGAAGAAAAATGAACGACTTGATTGGCTAATGGAAATGAGAAACCGTCACGTGGTGTTGCTCCGATTCTTAATTAAAATGCTCCGTTGAGTAAAAAATATTTTGTTCGTTTCGTTTTTATTGTTTTCAGGTTCGGTAATTTAGTATTTTTCTGTCTGAAACTAGATCGGTTTCTGTTACCGAAAACAACATCTTTTAATTATGCACCGTTTTGCCTCAACATGGAATTATTTCATTATTTTCTCTCAAATATGATATCGTTTTGATTTTTAAAATGGTTTCCAGGTGAACAATATCCTATTAGATATTCTATTCTTTAAAATATTTTTTTTTAAATCGGTATATCAGAATTTATAAAAACTTTTTTCAAATTATGTTAATTAGATTTTCAGGTAAGCAATATTACGTGTATTTTAATCTAATAGTTGGAAATAATATAATTCAAATTTGAACGGCATCAAAAAAAAAGTTCCAAATAAAAGTTTCACTGATTTTTCCCATTCAATTGCGTATGACCTGGACGTGGTGGACGGGTTTTCCACTCACAGTGTCACAACTGTTGAATGACCTGGAAGTCATTTTCTTCCGTCCAAAACCCGAAACATTCAAGCACATTGAACACTACAGTGGGTTGAATGTGCAACTCAGGCCAAACACGTTGTCATTTCGATTCAAACTATCATTCGCAGCCGAATTCACTTTCTTTAGGATGTTTACAGCTTCAGCTATTAATACACTTTGGAACTTTTTTTGATGTCGTATCATTTCCCCCTTCTTCAACTATCTTCAGATCAATTTGAACTCATTTTGATGAGTGGTTATTTTTTTGGCAGCGTTTTCAAAGTGGTTCTTTAATTATAATCACCCTGTATATTAAAAAAATTCTGTGTTATAAATCAAATTATAAGAGGATATCATATAATTTTCCTTCATTTATTTCATTTTAAAAAAATAAAATTTATAAAACAAAACAATAACTTTTATACGACAACGTTTGTTTAAAACCAAAATTTAAGTGACTAATAAAAAAAAAAATCATATTTAAATAAGTTAAAAAGTCATTGAGAAGTTTTAGCTTAAAACAGAATTAACGACTTGTTCAAAAACCTTCTTTTTTTTCATATAAAATTACATTTATCAAAAACGGCAAAAGATTATTTTCAAATTTTCGATTCAAAAAAAAAAAATTTTTTTTTTTTTTTGATACTTTGAAACCTTATCTTTTAAAACACGGCTCACTTTTCATTGTTGTAGCAGCGCAGGATAACTTACTTGTCTCTTTCCCCTCGTTCTCTTATCTGTACTCAAACAAATTGAAAACGGTTTCTAAATTTAGCTGCAAATTATCCTCATATTTCTGCAAACGATAATCTCGCGTGACACGCAGACGAGAACCACTCATCCGCGAAGTGATGCCACAACGCGAGAGCTAAATTAATTATGCATTCTTCGGATTTTATGAATCGTTTGGACTTTTTTTCAATGTTCGAGAATGTAATTTTCGCAGAAATATAATTCCAAAGGAATTCTGAAGTGTTCCGGATTATTCAACAAAAACCTTAAGTGTGCTCGAATAGTTCCGTTGCTGCGAAAATTGTTACACACAAGTTGAATAAAGATATATATGGGTGGAATTATTCTGATTATTTGAATAAATGGAATGCATTTTATTCGGGTTCGTATGGATCTGTTTATTTCATAATTTGTTTGTTTTCTATTCGGTATTCAATAACTTCCTCTGTTGATTTTGATACGTGTTTTTTATTTTATTTTGTGTATCTTAATTAGCTTGTGTTTACGACTTTCAAAATATTCAATCCATATAAAGGATGAAAAGGATTTTGTTATTTGTTTGTGTGAATAGAATAAAGCTTTTATCCTTTGATTAATTATGTTTGAGTTTTCATACATAAATACTCGATTCTTGTTTTGTATTTCCCATGATTTTTTTTGTCATTTTATAACTGAAAAAAAATAAATGAGTAGCTTTAAATGAATTATTTTGCATTTAATATTTTTTCTGTGTAGTTAAAAATTGAATATATAATTGAATGAAAGAATATTTGCCATTTAATAAAATAGAAGTGGCATAATAAAATAAAATTAAATGAGATAATTTGGAAAATAAAAAAAAAACTGACTGTTCGAAAAATAACATTTAAATACATTTTAATTAATTTAAACTAAATTTATATTTATTGCAGTGTGCAGAAATTTTTCGTAAATCTTGCATAAAAGTAACAAAAAATGGGTCATTTCATAAAACATCCATTTGATAAATAAACAACTGATTAAAAATAGTAACATAACACATTTTCTTTGATAACTGAGATAAATTTTAATTATATTATTTTCAACTATTAGATTAAAATACATTTAATATTATTGCCATGAAAATCTAATAATTTATCATAAATTCGGATATACCGATTTTTTTAGAAATATCTTAAAAGAATAGAATATCTAATAGACTTTTGTTTACCTGCAAACCATTTCAAAAACAAAACGATATCATATTTAACAGAAAATTAAGAAATAATTCCATGTTGAGGCAAGAACAGTGCATAATTAAAAGATGTGTCTTCGGTAACGAAAACCGATCCATTTTCCGAGAAGTCCAACAGAAAATGCTAAATTACCGAATCCAAAACCAAGAAAAGCGAAATGAACAAAATGCTTCTTCAACGGAGCATTTTAATTAACAATCGGAACCGTTTCTCATTTCCATTAGCCAATCAAGTCGTTCATTTTTCTTCGCCGAGAAAAAGTCGTCTGCAATTGACGTTCGAACAGAAAAAAAAAAAGAATAAATAAATAATTCGGCATTATTCTCAGAAACCAATCCGCACAAAAGTTTCGTGGAATAAGTTAAATAAAAGACGAATGTTTTCGAGTTGAATAATTGATTAAACAGGGTGTTATTGGTTAACCTGACATGCTTTCCGTGAAATGCCTGAATGGTAAAAAAAATGTTCGATTGATTTGAGCATTTGTCTCATAAAACTTCTCTTTTCTTTATTTTTCTTTTATTTCTTTTGTTTTCATTCTTCAAATGGGAATTGCCGTTCAAAAATAATTTATTCTCAATCGCATTTTATTCTATTTATTTTAAAAGCCAACGTTCTTTGTTCTTTGGTAGAAATTAAAAACTCTATTTATAAAATTTTTTGTTTTTAAGCAAGTAAACAAATTCTGAATTCTTATTGTTCTTGTGATTTTTTGAGAACATAGAAAATCTAAGAATGAAAACATCAAAAGAATTTTTCTCTGAGTCTTTAACAATAGAAGTAAATGTGCAGAAAATAAAAACATGCCTTTGTTAAAATTACATTAGGTTATTTTGCTGTGACGTCAATGACTGGCCAGACATACATTCTCTTGAAATTAAAAATTCAAGTTACATCTCAGAGAATTTTTAATTGCTTAACATTTGTCAATATTTTGTAGGTAATGGGAAGAAAGTTACAACTTCATCAATACTCTTAAGTGAGAAAAATTGGCTGAATGAAAAAAAAAAACTCTTTAACTCTGTAGGCTGAAATTCATTCGATAATTTTTGAACATTTTTTATTTATTGTTTTTATTTTTTATTATTTTTATATGTGACTTTTAGTCCCACTTTCAAAATGCTGTCAGAAAAGAATAAACGGTCACAATCCCTTCACATTTGAATGAAAACTTGAAGAAAGGGGAAACGGTACGGCATCAAAAAAAAAAGTTCCAAAGAGTATATGACTATAATAATACAATTGTTGTCATTTCGATTCAAATTGGCAATACGTTGTCATTTCGATTCAAACTATCCATGGCAACCAAATTCACTTTCTTGATGCCGCTTACAGCGCCATCTATTCATACACTTTGGAACTTTTTTGATGTCGTACCATTTCCCCTGCTTCAAGTATTTTCAGTTCAAATTTAAACTCGTTGTGACGAGTGGTTTTTTTTTTGACAGCATTTCGAAAGTTGAACTTTTATAATCACCCTGTACATTGCATATTTTATATGTAATACATTACATATTATAATATTTACTAATTCTTGGAATTGACATACTATTATATAAAAGGGATAATGACTTGCTAAAACAATAAGAATTTTTTAAAACTTATAAAGCATTTTGAGTATATTTCATGTGTATATTTATTGTTTTTCATATTTACAAGATTTTTTTTTATCAAAAATGATAAGCTATAAAACTAAAGAGTATTACTGATGAAGATCTATTTCTATTTAAAAAAATTCAGTGTTATACATAAGATACATATAAAATTATAAGATAATACAGTAAAATCTTAATTATTTATTTCACTTAAAATAAAAGTTATAAAATAAAACAATAGCTTTCCTACAACAGAGTTTGTTGAAAATCAAAATGTAAAAGACTAATAAAAATGTTAGATCATTTAAATAAGTTAAAAAGTCATTGAGCAGTTTTAACTTAAAACAGAATTAACGACTTGTTCAAAAATCTTTTTTTTCATATAAAATTACATTTATCAAAGCTCCAAAAAGATTATTTTCAAATTTCGGATTTTTTTAAAAAAGAAGACAATTTTGATATTTAACTTTGAAACCTTATCTTTTAAAACACGGCTCACTTTTCATTTTCGTCATAACACAGGATAACTTACTTATCTCTTTTCCCTCGTTCTCTTATCTGTACTCAAACAAATTGAAAACGGTTTCTAAATTTAGCTGCAAATTATCCTCATATTTCTGCAAACGATAATCTCGCGCGACACGCAGACGAGAACCACTCATCCGCGAAGTGATGCCACAACGCGAGGGCTAAATTAATTATGCATTCTCAGATTTTATGAATCATTTGGGCTTCTTTAAATGTTCGAGAATGTAATTTTCGCAGAAATGTATTCCAAAGGAATGCTGAAGTGTCCCGGATTATTCAAAAAACCCTTAAGTGTGCTCGAATAATTCCGTCGCTGCGAAAATTGTTACACTCAAGTTGAATAAAGATATATGGGTGGAATTATTTTCAATTATTTGAATAAATGGAATACATTTTGTTCGGGTTCGTATGGATCTGTTTATTCCACAACTTATTTTTTTCTATTCGCTTATTCAATATCTTCCTCTGTTGATTTTGATACGCTTTTTTTTTATTTTATTTTGTATATCTAATTAGTTTGTGTTTTGACTTTCAAAATATTCAATTCATATAAAGTCTGAAAAGGATTTTGTTATTTGTTTGTGTGAATAAGAATAAAGCTTTTATCCTTTGATTAATTTTGTTTGAGTTTTCAACACATAAATATTTCTTCTTTGTTTGTGTTTTCTTTTTTTTTGTCATTTTTTACTGAAGAAAAGGTAAATGAGTAGCTTTACATGAATTATTTTACATTTAATAGTTTTCCTGTAGCTGAAAATTGAATGAAAAGAATATTTGCTGTTTATTAAAATAGAAGTTATACAATAAGATAAAATTAAATAACTAATTTTTAATTAATATAAAAAAAATAGTTATTATCTATTATATACTAAATAAGTAAAACTAAATAATATATTTTTATTTGGAAAAATAAAAAAATATATGTAATTGTTTAAAAACATCTTTTGACATGGAAATATCATTTTCCAAAATATATTTTATGAATTTCACGATAGTATTAAATATATTTCGTTTAATATAAAATGTTATATTGAATTATAAATTCTAATAATGATAATTTGAGCATTCAGAAATAAACTTAATTTCATTTTTAAGATTGTAGTGGGTTTTCGTTTCTTGAACTTTCTTTGCAAGCTACATATAAACAGGTAACTTTAATAATGTAGTAAAATTTCTACTTTTATATTATTATATTTGAAAAAAATGCATTATAGAAAATGACATGTCGCGACTATATTCACCATCTTTCAGTATAGGTGCATGCTCATTTGCATGCATATCGTTTGAACGTTATATAAGATGAAATGCTGCAGCACCCTCCGGTGGCATGTCACACTAAGGTGGAGAGCGCGAACCTATTTTCATAGCGATTAATTAAACGGTACCAAATTTTTAAAAACAGGCTAATTTACTGTATGGATATCTTTAAATTAATTTAAATTAAATTTATATTTATTAGAGTGTGCAGGAATTTTTGTAAATCTTTTGTAAAAATAATAAAATCGGTGATTTTATAAAACATTCATTTGATAAACAAACAACTGATTAAAGATGAGTAACACAACACACTTTCTCCAACAGCAATGCAAATTTCAATTATATTATTTTCAACTATTAGATTAATCTAACATAATATTGTTTGCATGAAATCGAATTAGCTTAATTTGAAAAAGGTTTTTCATAAATTTTGATGTACCAATTTTTAGAATTGTCTTAAAGTATAGAATATCAAATAGAATTTTTGTTTACCTGCAAACCATTTCCAAAACAAAACGATATAATATTTAATAGAAAATAATGAAATAATTCCATGTGAGGAAAACAGTGCATAATTAAAAGATGCGTCTTCGGTAACAAAACCAATGCTTTTTCCAATAAGTCTGACAGAAAATACTAAATTACCGAATCAAAAACCAAGAAAAGCGAAACGAACAAAATACTTCTTACTCAACGGAGCATTTTAATTAACAATCGGAACCGTTTCTCATTTCCATTAGCCAATCAAGTCGTTCATTTTTTCTTCGCCGAGAAAAAGTCGTCTGCAATTGACGTTCGAATAGGAAAAAGAACAAATAAATAATTCGACATTATTCTGAGAAACTAATCTGCACCAAAGTTTCGTGGAATAAGTTAAATAATAGACGAATGTTTTCGAGTTGAATAATGGATTAAACAGGGTGTTATTGGTTAACCTGACATGCTTCCGTGAAATGTCTGAATGGTAAAAATATTCGATTGATCTGAGTATTTGTCTCAAAAAACTTCTCTTTATTTCTTTTGTGTTATTCTTTCAAAACGCAATTGCAGTTAAGGATAATTTGTTCTCATTCGTATT